>OX369281.1:10066620-10170790 GCA_947284805.1 Coleophora flavipennella | reverse complement strand
TTTATATTAGTACATCGAAAACTAATTACAAACATCGATAATTATGTGTCTACTCTATATATTTGCAAAGTTTGTATTCAATTCGGCATTTAGTTTTTGTATTAAAGCGGAATTACGTTTGTATGGAAACTCAAACATAATAGTCAGCTTAGCTCAATGGTATAAGTTTTAATAAAATCAATAAAAATTCAACAAACACAACGGGTGCTAAAGCGTCAATGTTATATTTAAATAGGGATGACGAATGCCAGTCATCTGATTTACTTCTTATCATCTGTCAAAAACATTTTGTTCTAAAAATGTTTAAAATATCTAGGCGTGACGGCATAGTTTTGCAGCGTCATTTATGTACTCATCTTGTATATTTGGTGAATTAAAAATCGAAGACTTGACGGAAAACAAAATGAGTAAGGTTTCCCGAAGTTTAAGTAGGAGGGCGTTCTAGTGATCGAGAGTTCATAGTTTATTTCTAATGCTGTCGTCATCCCTGTTATATTGACCTAAATACGTACATATCCCTCCCGAAAGAAGGTACCAGAATAGCTCCCCGATAACAGGGTAAACAAAAAGTGGGGGAAAGGCGACGGGCATTAAACAGCCACGGTACCGACGCTGCACGGACAAAATGGGTTCTGCCTTCGTCGTTTGCTTCTTATTTCGAAGCTCCGGGCTGCCGTCGATCGAAAAATATTGGCTCGTCAACGAGATTTAGTGGAGATAAGTATAGATGTGAGTATAGTACAGATGATGAAAATTACAGTGGAATGTCTTTCGCGTTTTGATCTGGGGTCCAAATGCGTAACTTACATTTACACTGAGTTATAAGATAAGATACATACTATTTATTGTATGTACACACTAAATAAAAAATAAGCAAAATGTAAAACTTAAAACTTTAAATTAATTTAAAAATTAATGTTTAAATTAATGAATTAACTATTAATTTAAAAATAAAAAAAAATTATTAACGCAAAGCAAGAAGAATGATTTTGAAACGCAAATGTTCGTTTCAAAGTCATTCTTCTTGCTTTGCGTTTCATGATTAAATTCTTTTTGATTCTGCTCTTCGATAAAATTTTATTTTGAAATAACACAGACTTTTTTGACAAGGAAATAGAAATAATTGATGACCGTTGAAACGAGTTGTTGTGCAAAATAATATTTTAAATTATAAAATGTTGTTACTTTTTTCAACAAGACCTTCTGTATTT
The DNA here is from genome assembly GCA_947284805.1 of Coleophora flavipennella. Classification (NCBI taxonomy): domain Eukaryota; kingdom Metazoa; phylum Arthropoda; class Insecta; order Lepidoptera; family Coleophoridae; genus Coleophora; species Coleophora flavipennella. The sequence goes on along the minus strand of OX369281.1, from coordinate 10,169,579 downwards.
ATCAGGGGGTTTTTCCACCCTGCCCGTACTCCGCATCATAACAACCCTGAGTCACTGCTTAGTCTTCCACCAGCATATATTTCACCGCTCTGCGCGACCTGCCGCTTACCCGAAGAGAAGTAGAATCCTTACTACTAACTAATTTTAAAGCCCATCGATATTGCTTATCATTGGTGAACAAGCACTACTACTGCCCTGCATTGTAGTATTACCTACCACCAAGCTGCTGCTGCTGGCCTGCAATACTTCCTATCTCCGTCTACCTTAACAATTTAGTATTTAATTTAAAATTATTAAGAGTGTTGTATACCCAAAGTGATTTCTACAACTTTGGGGTAATTCCGACTCCAAATTAATTTACTCCTTTTACGATTTAGGTATTTATTCGGTCATTTTTATACCAGAGGGGACGATCGATTGTTGCCAAACCAGTTTTTTTATTTTAAAATTTGTAAAATGAATTATTTTTTTAGTAACCTGTCAAGCCCGCTAGAACGTATACGTTCCAGTAGAGAGCGCACGACTTTGAACTCAATTCGTGAATAAATACGATACATAAACGTGTGTCTCTTTGTTGTAGTCCGGTATTAGACTGGTTAAATGAAATTTGTCAACTTAAGTCAATTCTATATTAAGGTTACTCCGAATCTCTATTTTTGACGGTCACCCATTGGTAACACATTTACATATTTTTAAATATTAAATAAAACTATTCTATATTACCCCAAAATATTTTTCTATTCTAATTTCCACTTTTAGACCTTGATCTAAATTCAACGTATCATGTAGCGAGTTCCCTAAGGGTATTTTAGCCCAGTTATTTATGCGGTATTATCGCTCAAAGCGATTTCTTAGACAGGCACTAAATGTCAATAACCTAACCAATTTAAACTCAAATTCAAATAACTCTTTATCTAAAATAAACGAATACAAATTTAATTAAACATAAAAGTTAATTAAAAATAAAAACCGAATTTTTGTAAGAATGTATGGATATAAGTTTGTTACTCTTTCACGCAAAAACTACTGAACGGATCCGGCTGAAATTTGGTAGGTAAGATTACAGACGGCAGGTCGATCGAAAAATATTGGCTCGTCAACGAGATTTAGTGGAGATAAGTATAGAAGTGAGTATAGTACAGTTGATGAAAATAACAGTGGAATGTCTTTCGCGTTTCGATTTGGGGTCCAACTACGTAACTTACATTTGCACTAAATGTCAATAACCTAACCAATTTAAACTCAAACTCAAATAACTCTGTAATGCACATCAAAATAAACAAATACAAATTTAATTAAACATAAAAGTAAAAATACTTAAAATCCTACTTTCTACTAATATTATTAATGCGGAAGGTTATAAGAATGTATGGATGTATGTTTGTTACTCTTTCACGCAAAAACTACTAAACGGATCCGGCTGAAATTTGGTAGGTAAGACTAGGACCCGTATTAACACATAGGCTACTATTCTCCAAGCTCTGCACTGCGCAGCCTCGAGAAGTCATAGAAACGTTGTCCACGCGGGTGAAGCCGCGGGAAACAGCTAGTTATGAAATAATATTTTTTATAAGTATACAGGATGAAACAGAAAGGTGCAGTGGAATTTTAAGGTGGGCTTGTACTCATCAAACTCAACATCTTTTGTTTTAAAACTTTGCTAAGTTCGCGAATGTTTTTTCGATATTTCATACAAAGCCGGCCAATCAGCTGACCGATATTGTATAAAAAAAATTGAAATTACTGCAAAGTTTTAGAAAAAAGTTGTTTAGTTTGATGAGTACAGGCTCACCTTAAAGTATTACTGCACATTTATGTTTATGTTACACCCTGTATACTTATCAAAATATTATTTCATAATTTTATGTGAATTTCTTTTTAAAGTCGGCTTTTCGTTTTTTAACTTTTATGTTTAATTTAATTTGTATTTGTTTGTTCTGATGTACAATAAAGAGTTATTTGAGTTTGAGTTTAAAGTGGTTAGATAGTGCATATGTTACAGGCAATGTATATAATGCAGGCATTGTATACAATACCTAGGAAATGTATAGAATGCCGGGGTCGTTCAGGCAATGTATGAAATGATATTCAATGGTTAAACTATTTTACACTTTACCTAGGAAAAGTATAGAATACCTAGGCATTGTATAGAATACCGGTTGAAGCATAGGTAATGTACGTAATCGAAATAATACGTCTGCATAGAACAAAGGAGTGCTGCGTATAACCTAACCTAACTTAACCTAACCTAACCTTACCTTCCCTAACCAAAAATTTAAAATAAAAATGAACTGCTGTTCGTTAGTCTCGCTAAAACTCGAGAACGGCTGGACCGATTTGGCTAATTTTGGTATTGAATTATTTGTGGAAGTCCAGAGAAGGTTTTAAAGGTGAATAAATATGAAAATGCTCAGAATTAAATTTAAAAAAAATCAAATAATAAAATATCAATCAAAAAATAATTGGTTTTAGGGTGGGGTAGTGTAGTGTAGGTTAGTGTAGTGTAGGTATAGGGTAGTGTAGGTATAGGGTAGTGTAGTGTAGTGTAGGGTAGGGTAGGGTAGAGTTGGGTAGTGTAGTGTAGTGTAGTGTAGGGTAGGGTAGTGTAGTGTAGTGTAGGGTAGTGTAGTGTAGGGTAGTGTAGTGTAGGGTAGGGTAGTGTAGTGTAGGGTAGAGTAGTGTAGGGTAGGGTAGTGGAGGGTAGGGTACTGTAGGTTAGTGTAGTGTAGGGTAGGGTAGTTTAATGTAGGGTAGGGTAGTGTAGGGTAGAGTAGTGAAGTGTAGGGAAGGGTAGGGTAGTGACGGGTAGGGTTGGGTAGTGTAGTGTACGGTAGTGTAGTGTAGTGTAGGGTAGGGTAGGATAGTGTAGGGTAGGGTAGGATAGTGTAGGGTAGTGAAGGGTAAGGTAGGGTTGGGTAGTGTAGTGTAGGGTAGGGTAGGGTAGGATAGTGTAGTGTAGTGTAGGGTAGATAGTTTAGTGTAATGTATGAATGTAGGGTAGGGTAGGGTAGGGTAGGGTCGTGTAGGGTAGGGTAGGGTAGTGTAGCGTAGGGTAGGGTAATGTAGTGTAGGTTAGGGTAGTGTAGTGTAAGGTGGAACGAAGTTCGCCGGGACAGCTAGTATTTTTATAAATATTCAGACTGCATATTCTAGAAAGCAAATGTGTCTATTATTAAGGGGACATACTTTGATTTTCAGTGTAAAAAAGTGTAAAAAAAACTGTAGTTTAGGTTAGGTCAGGTGTTCTTTTTCAGTCAACGCACGCGAGCCGAGCGAGCGGAGCGAGCGTGCCGCGGCAGCGGCCGGCGAGGCGCCAGAAGGGACAGGGCTCACGTATACAAATTCTGTTACAAAAATATTTTTGGTTAGGTTAGGTAAGGTTAGGTTAGGTAAAATTAGGTTAAGTTAGGTTAGGTTATACGCAGCACTCCTTTGTTCTATGCAGACGTATTTTTTCGATTACGAACATTAACTATGCTTCAACCGGCATTCTATACAATGCCTAGGTATTCTATACATTTCCTAGGTAAAGTGTAAAATAGTTTAAACATTGAATATCATGTCATACATTGCCTGAACGACCCCGACATTCTATACATTTCCTAGGTATTGTATAGAATGCCTGCATTATACACATTGCCTATAACACATATATGAAATGTTTGAGATTCGAAGGCTTTGCTGGCACCGACCTCAAAACAAAAATTGTACCCTGCAGGGTAGTTTGGAAGACTTATCTTTGGTTATAAATTAAATCGTCATTTTATTCAATATTCACAAGGTAATAAATGATGAACAAAAAATATTATTAAATTAAATAAATATAAGCAATAATTAAAAAAGGAGGTGCCGTGTTTTAAGACGTATGCAAGCATGAAACTTGGTGCGATTTTATGATTATCCTTATGTAAAACAACAAATATAAAGAGCTGTTAAGTAAGAGTGTGTTGTTTTTCTGTCGCTCGCTTTGATGTTTTTGCTTGGAATAAATATGTATCTTTGTTATACTTGTGAGAAGATGTATGGTGGTACGGAATCCTCTGTGTGCGGGTCCAACTCGCACTTTGCCTGTTTTTACTGACATTTTTCATGACGATTTACGAATTGGGTATGCTAAAAAAAAAATGTATTTTTTTTAATTTTTTTTCTGATGGTTTAGACCATTTTGAAAAACTAATTTGAATATTTCATTTTTTAAGCCTCTAGATATTTTTAAATATTTTTTTAAATTTTGAAACCTTGATGACGTCATCGGTTCACATTACTATGAAACGAACAGCCCTATTTCCCTAGTCAATCATTCCCAAAGGTTTTTTGGCGGGATTTGTGGTAGACGCATTCGTAGTTTTATTTTGTTGTTTTTTCATTGCACCGGCACTAGCATTACAAATCCAACAGCTAAGGAAGCCTAAATACGTCAGACCTGGCTGTATGGTCTTAGTAACCTTTGCCTTTTCCGAAACGAAACTATCACAAAGCCAACAACGAAACGTCAAAGTCAAAATTTACTTGTCATCAAACATCATAATCTATGTATGGACAAGGCCTTCAGAGTTTAAATGTTTTTTAGAACCACAATAAAAATTGGACCTCTAATGAATATCTTACCCATTTAAGTATTTAATTTGAATGACGTTCTAATAATATTTGATTGTTTCAAACGTAGTTTTTGGTGGATGATAAATAAATAGTGCCTTTTTCAGTGCTCGACGAAAGCTCGTCCTCAAATGCAAGGTCCGTAATTGATATGACAAGTAAGAGTGCACGTTCCGTTCAGTGGTGAAATAAGGTTTTATTGTAAACTCGTGACGTCATAGGGGTCAAATGAAGGTTATTGTCCTTTTCCGATTTTTTTACGCAATCTTTTACTTTTTCGAGTGGAAAATGAAAAAATATGGCTTTAAATAAAAATATCTCGAAATGGTTTTTTTATTTTCATGGCTTATAAAAAATTTAGCATACCCAATTCTTAATTGAAAGATACTTATGTATTTCCATATACCTAATTTAGAACATAACATAACTGACTTCTTAGTTGACAGATAATGATGTATCCCCATTTAATGTAGAACAAAATATAACTGACTTCTTAGTTGACAGATAACGATGTATCTCCATATAATCTAAAACTAAATATAACTGACTAATTTGACATATAATAATTGTATATTCATTTAATCTAGAACAAAATATAACTGATTTGTTAGTTCACATATAATGATGTATCACCATATAATCTAGACAAAATATAACTGACTTCTTAATTGACATCTATAATGATTGTGTCCCCATTTAATCTGGAACAAAATATAACTGATTTGTTAGTTCACATAATATAATGATGTATCACCATTTAATCTAGACAAAATATAACTGACTTCTTAATTGACATATAATGATTGTGTCCCCATTTAATCTGGAACAAAATATAGCTGACTTCTTAGTTTACAGATAGTGATGTATCTACATGTAATCGAAAACTAAATATAACTGACTTATTAGTTGACATATAACTATTGTAACCTCATTTAAACTAGAACACAATAGAACTAACTTCTTAGTTGACATATAATTTTATTTTATTTATTTTTATTTTATAATGATGTACCAATATCCCCATTTAATCTATTAGAAAATATAACTCACTTCTTAGTTGACATATATTGATGTATCTCCATATAATCTAGAACAAGATATAACTGACTTCTTAGTTGACCGATAATAATGTACATATCTCCATATAATCTAGAACCATATATAACTGACTTCTTAGTTGACATATATTGATGTATCTCCATATAATCTAGAACAAGATATAACTGACTTCTTAGTTGACCGATAATAATGTACATATCTCCATATAATCTAGAACCATATATAACTGACTTCTTAGTTGACAGATAATGATGTATCTCCATATAATCTAGAACAAAAGTAACTAAAAGAAAGTAAATTTTTATCGACACTTGGATAATTATTAGTATTATTACTTACATCCTTACACAACACACCAAGAAGTCCATATATGTATATTTAATTAAAGATGGTTGCTAACAGTGCTGGGGTAGATTTATGGCTCACCTGCGACCGAGCCCGCCCACGGGCGTCCGGCAGTAATCTATGTACTTATTTAGGGAATTCATTAATGTTTAGTTACATACGAGTTGGATTTAGTGGTGGTACGCCACATTGGTACAAATTTTAACCGCCTCCGTGGCGTAATTGTTAAGTCCATTAGCTTCACATCAGGAGGTGGTTGGTTCCATTCCCGGCGGAGTCTTACTTTGTAAGACTCGGTTTGGTTTGTGAAAGGGCATTTTCTAAGATCGCCTAGCTAGCTACCACCATCTTAACTAAGTCTTGCCGCCAAGCATCAGTGTTACGGTTTGAAGTAAGGTAAGTCCGTTTCCATCTTCACTTACCATCAGGTGAGATGATGTCAAGGGAAACCAATTGTGAAAAAAAAACCAGATTCAACATACAGAGTTCTCTATTGTAGAAAATCAAGCGTACATTACAAAAAACTGTTTTTTTAATTGGTAATTATGTCAAAATATCCGACGTAATTACATTTACAAATAGAGGAAGTAAGACTTGAGTTAATCACACTCATATTGTCCTTAAAAAAATGCCTCCAAATATTGCTTAACATTGGGCTTAAAAGGGTTGGTTATATATATATAGACCAGAGCTACGAAGTAACTATTATCTGATCTGTGCCAGAGCCAAAATTAGACCTATTCAATGTAGTACGTACAGTCGCCATCTAATATATCGTAGCGGGCAAGGTGTTCAAATACTTCTGAACTGTGATGAATTTCAATAAATTATGTACACTAGAAGTTGATTTTAATATCTGAACACCTGTTTTGTCAAAAATCTTTGAGCAGCAGATTTTTCAATATGTATCATTTTAGGAAAAGTACCTTAGGTCATTGTGTGTGAATAACATATTATTAAAAAATCTGCTGCTCATATTTTTATGATAAATTAGATGTTCAGATATTAGTAGCAACTTCTAGTGTACATATTTTTAATGAAATTCAACACTGCTCACAAATATTTGAACACCTCGCCCGCTACGATATATCTTATGGCGACTATACTACCGAGGAATAATGAGTATAATAAACTGCCCAAATTAATAAAATACGAATATAGAATAATAAACTTTTTATAAAAAATTAAACAAATAATTCGCATGTTTATATAAACTAACCAATAGTAGTTAGATAATTAAGTCATGTAGTTTACTTTTTTCTTTTAATAATAATTCATTAGTTAGATAATTAACTCAACAAGTAGGTCTTAGAATGAACATGGACAAGACCACAGTATATATATATATTAGTACTAACGGACAAGACGAAAATTATGTCAAACGTCCGTGTCATACCTACTCCACTACAGGTTGAAGGCTCTACACTCGAAGTTGTTACCGAATATGTGTACCTGGGACAAATTGTCCAGCTAGGTAGGTCCAACTTCGAGAAAGAGATCCATCGTCGAATCCAACTCGGCTGGGCAGCGTTCGGGAAGCTTCGCAATATCTTTACGTCCCAGATACCACAGTGTCTTAAGACCAAGGTCTTCGACCAGTGTGTATTGCCAGTAATGACATACGGAACTGAGACATAGTCGCTTACTATGGGCCTCATAAGAAGGCTCAAGGTCGCCCAAAGGGCAATGGAGCATGCTTTTTCGGAGTTTCTCTGCGTGATGGAATCAGAAACTAGGAGATCCGTAGGAGAACCAAAGTAACCGACATCGCTCTCAAAATTGCTAAACTTAAGTGGCAGTGGGCGGGGCACATAGCTCGTAGAACAGATGGCTGTTGGGGCAGTAAAGTTCTCGAGTGGCGACCGCGCACCGGAAAACGTAGCGTAGACAGGCCCCCACTCCGTGGACCGATGACCTGGTGAAGGTCGCGGGAAGCCGCTAGGTGCGGGCAGCGCAGAACCGGTCGTCGTGGAAATCCTTGGGGGAGGCCTATGTCCAGAAGTGGACGTCCTACGGCTGATATGATGATAATGATGATGATAATTTATTAAATCTTGTTATATTTTTATTAAATCTAGCTCTAGCCCTTTTGAAAAAATACTAAATATGACGGTCTGTTTCCCGCATCCATCTGCTGTGCCCTTACAGGGTGTGTCTATAAACTAGATAGATTAGATAATAGTTACTACGTAAGTACAACTGTTACGTTTCATCTTTATAATATATACATGTATGCAGAAACAAATGAGTTATGAATTATATTTGTTTGTTTGTTCCACTTTCACGCTTAAACGGCTGAACGGATTTGGATGAAATTAGGTATGCAGAATCAAGCACTGGATTTGATACAAACGTTTCACGCTTACATTATATACGCGAAAGTATAGATGTTTGTTTGTTTATTCCAGTTTCATGTCTGAAAGGCTGAATGGCATTAAATGAAAAAAAAATTAGACACTAGATTAAAACATAAGCTAATGATTATTCCATGCCCGTGATCTTCCATGCTTATAAAGCTGCGGGCAAATGGTGGTCAATTATATTAGATTTCATCATCATCATACAGCCGAAGGACGTCCACAGTTGGACATAAGCCTCCCCCAAAGATTTCCACGACGACCGGTTCATCGCTGCCTGCATCCAGCGGCTTCCCGTGACCTTCACCAGGTCGGTCCACCGAGTGGGAGGCCTGCCTGGTCTACGTTTTCAGTTTTCTTAGATTTAAAAAACAAATATCTATCGTGCCCCCAGATAATAATGCGCTCAAAAATCTACTTGAATTATTCAGAGTGAATTTTCGCTCTATACCTCCATGTATCTTAGAATGTAGATACTTCAATGTTCACCTACTGTTTTTGTAGATAAGGCTAACGTAGGCTAACGTATCGATACCTCCTTTAAATTTTCTAGATCCCACACCCAACCCTACCGAAGTACATTCAGGGCCCCATAATGTAATTATACAGACATAGGCTACAAAAAGGCCATGCAGCTTGTAAAAAAATTGGATAGGAGCTTTTGCTCTTGCTGCTGATACTTGGTAAGTACCTATTATGTACAAAAAACAAGATCAGCCTGTTAAAAAAATGCCTCAAATAAGGCAAGGTTAAATATTAAGTTTACAAAAATTTACACATTACATCCGAATCATAATTTTCTTATCCGCCATTAAAACATAATCTTGTAATGTTTAATGTATGTCATGTGTTGAAAACCGTAATCAATCATAAAAAACCGTGATTACATTACGAGTATATAAAGTAAAAAGACCCCGCCGGAAACTTAAACAGATATTCAACAACTTTCACCAAGGAACTCATCATCATCATATCAGCCGAAGGACGTAGACATAGGCCTCCCCCTCAAGGATTTCCACGACGACCGGCTCTGCGCTACCCGCATCCAGCGGCATCCCGCGACCTTCACCAGGTCATCGGTCCACCGAGTGCGAGGGCTGACTACGCTACGTTTTTTGGTGGGAGGTTGCCACTCGAGAACTTTACAGCCCCAACGACCATCTGTTCTACGAGCTATGGGCACCGCCCACTGCCATTTAAGTTTAGCAATTTTGAGAACTATTTCGGTTACTTTGGTCCTCCTACGGATCTCCTCGTTTCTGATTCGATCACGCAGAGAAACTCCGAGCATAGCACGCTCCATTGTCCTTTCCCCCCCTTTCCTTGTCATCCCTTGAGCCTTCTTATGAGGCCCATATTAAGCGACCATGTCTCATAGAACCCATATCGATTATAAATTAGTTTTTATTTTCACTTTACAGACAAGTTCGATAAGCTGATCAGCCATCTTTGTATGGCAAGTCAATTTTTTTCACAAATTCTGTATGGGTTGCTAGGAGAAAGTTGTACAGTCTGATGAGTGGAACCCCTGTTTAAGTTTTCAGGAGCGGTCATTTTACACTCTTTATACTTGATATCTCCTGGCATGCAGTGGGTATGCGGCACAGACTGTACGTGGGGAGTAAACAGCAGTCAATCGTGCCCACTATGTTTGCCTATCAATACATTATGTGCATACTTACGGTCTTTATAGCGATTTATAGTTCCTGGAAGATGTCGATATTGAAAGAAACACTGAAGAAACAGGATGGCAACTGACCTTCTGGAATATTTTTATAAGATGACTTTAAAATCGTTCGACAAATCTTCAGAGGCCATTCTACTTATCATACTGAACAACTTTTCCTAAAAAACCTCCCCATATAAATAGTTCAATCAGCTGATAGCATTTTGTATGGGAGGATGTAAAAAAATTCCGGATAATAGGTTCCTTGATTAAAGTTGTTTAATGGCTATTCCAGTGATCCATGGATAGTAAGTAATATAGTAATATTGCTTTAACGGTGAAGGAAAACATCGCGAGGAAACCTGTACACACCTGCGAAGAAACTCGAAGGTTGTGTGTGAAGTCGACCAACCCGCACTGGCCCCGCGTGGTCGACTAAGGCCTGATCGCCCTAACTCAGGGTATGCTCGAGCCCCTCGGTGGGGACGTATATGAGCTGACATGATGAAGTAACATCGCCTTTGAATACCCCTGATGACTTGAAATTCATCTTTTATAGGTTGTTACAAAACTCTGTAGGAGCCGTTATGGTGAAGTATTGATTGGAACAGTTGTCTCTCTTTTTCTTAACGTGTAAAGAGCAAAGAAAATAACCACACTTTTTCACTTTTTCAATGGTTTTTCGTTTCAATCAAAATCTACAATTTTTTTTATTATTATTAAAAATGTGAGTGCGTTTGACTATATCTCACCTGATGGTAAGTGACGATGTAGTCGAGGATGGAACACGCAAACTCAAATAATGCCTATTCACTTTCGCCTTGATGATCCCCAAATAAAAAATAATAACATTGCTCACTTTGTTTTATCATAATTCATAACAAATATTGTTTAATCTTTTTTTAAGTTTATACTTTAAAATATTTGTCAAAACTAGAGTTGAAAGTAACGGTGTAGACCTATCTTAGGGATTTTTTTCTATCGAGCCAAAACTTCTCAATTGTGTTTTTAATAGCTTTTGACTTTAAGGAACATCATCAATAATAAGGGTAATTTTTTCAATCTTGGTTTTCTATCGTTAAGGAGCAACTGACTTCAAAAATAACAAAAATCTGTAATATAACCGCCTTAACTAGAAATTCTACTCATCATACTAAACAGCTTATACCCCAAGGGACACAAAGCAAACTCTTAAAAAAATCCTAAAAATTGTCCTTGCCATACAAAAATGCACAAAATATGTTAATTTGTATGTTGTGCCCAAATTTTTTTTTATAAAATAAATAAATATTCTGGGACCAATCAACAGGACCAATCATATGGTCATCTGGCCCCAAAGTAGGATTCCCTGTGTTATTGGAACCAGAGACTAATATGAATCATCATGTCAGCTCATATACGTCCCCACCGAGGGGCTCGAGCCTACCCTGAATTAGGGCGATCAGGCCTTAGTCGACCACGCGGGCCCAGTGCGGGTCGGTCGACTTCACACACAACCTGCGAGTTTCTTCGCAGTCGTGTGCAGGTTTCCTCACGATGTAATACTAATATGAATCTAATATATAAAATTCTCGTGTCACAGTTTTCGTTCCCTTACTCCTCCGAAACGGCTTGACCGATTCTCATGAAATTTTGTGAGCATATTGAGTAGGTCTGAGAATAGGCCAACATCTATTTTATTTTAGGGTAGGGTAGTGTAGGGTAGGGTAGGGTAGTGTAGGGTAGGGAAGGGTAGTGTAGTGTAGGGTAGTGTAGGGTAGCGTAGTGTAGTGTAGTGTATGTAGGGTAGGGTAGTGTAGGGTAGGGTAGGGTAGTGTAGAGTAGGGTAGGGTAGTGTAGTGTAGGGTAGTGTAGTGTAGGGTAGTGTAGGGTAGGGTAGGGTAGTGTAGTGTAGTGTAGTGTAGGGTAGGGTAGGGTAGGGCAGTGTAATGTAATGTAAGGCGGTACGTAGTTCGCCGGGACAGCTAGTACTAAATACATACATTAGTATATAGATATTTAACACCCAGCCACAGAGCATAAAAATCTGCTCATCACACAAATGTTTTTTGTAAATCGTTTGTCTCTTTGGAGAAGTTGTTCAGTATGAGGAAGGAGTAAAGTCCTAGTTATGTGTCCTACACTTTTTCTTTTCAAGTCGAGACGGCAAATAGTCCCATCCCAAAACACTACACTAATGTTATTACACACCATATCCCATTTACCCATTATAAAGCATAATCGAAACCTCCATGCCCCTCTTTGTATAGTCATCACATCACATCAGTTCATATATAAGTCCCCACCGAGGGGCTCGAGCCTACCCTGAATTAGGGCGATCGAGCTTTAGTTGACCACGCGGGCCCAGTGCGGGTTGGTTAACTACACACACAACCTTCGAGTTTCTTTGCAGATGTGTGCAGGTTTCCTCACGATGTTTTCCTTCACCGTAAGAGCGTCGGATAAACGTACATATGAGTCGTAATTGGAAAACACATTCGTACGTGGCTTTGTATAGTACGTTCGAGGAATTAGCTGCAGTACACCCGAACGGAGTTCTGGAAATGTGTTGAAAGATAAAACAGTTTTACAAAAAAAGTTATATAGGTATTTTTTTATTTAGAATTTTTCATTAATTTTGATCACTTTCACTGCTGGACGAAGTACCTTCAGAATCGTCGCCTACATTAATAATTGGAAGACTAAACAGTATTCGCGCGACCCAGTGCGGGGTGTGAAATCGGCGGCGCCGCGATTGAACATGTCCGAGAAGCTCGTGAATGAGGTTTGATGTCGAAGGTTCCGTCTCCAGCCTTGTTGTCCGCGGGAGGTATTTCTTTTCCTCCTGCCCTTCGAACAAGCTACCAAGAGTCCCAAGTCCAAGAGAGCATTCCCCTATCCGCCACGTAGGAACGCCGTCTCTAGGGAGTGAAGCTACCACAAGACAGTATGTAATAAATAAATTATCATATCAGCTCATTAACGTGTCCACCGAGGGGCTTAAGCCTAACCTGAATAAGGGCGATCGGGCCTTCACACACAACCTTCGAGTGTGCAGGTTTCCTCACGATGTTTTCCTTCACCGTGAAAGCGTCGGTGGCGTTATGGCGAGGGATCGCTACCTCCTGTCCGGGAGGTCGTAATTTGAATCCTGCCACTTGCCAATGTGTTTTCGAATTTCGATTTACATATGAAATCGAAATTCGAAAACCGACGCTCCGACGCTCTTACGGTGAAGAAAAAATACCGTGAGCAAACCTGCACACTCGAAGGTTGTGTGTGAAGTCGACTAACCCGCACTGGGCCCGCGTGGTCGACTAAAACCCGATCGCCCTAATTTAGGGTAGGCTTGAGCCCCTCTGTGGGTACGTATATAAGCTGATATATACGTATAAGAGCGTCCCATAAACATATGATATCGAAATTGGCAGTAATCGAACCACGGCCACCCGTAGCGGCCCTACGGCTAGCCGTTAAACCACCGAAGAAATAAAAAACATTATTAAAAACAAAACAAAGTTAACGTAATACCTAGTGATTGAATAATCAATAACACAGGTTATTCTGTTGGTCCGTCACTGAAACTATCCAATCCAAACGAATTTCAAAATTTAATACAAAATTATGCTTAGGTAGCTATTTATTTAACTAGCAAAACATTAACTAATTGAGGTGTAACGCGCCCATTAGTTCAGAAGAGCTTACCTCAGCTTATCGCATCCTGTTCGGAGTTGCAGAGTCGTTTGTTTCCGCAGAGCCTGTAGTGGCCTGTAGCTTAGTGCTGCGAAAATCATAACCGATATTTTTTACCCCCAACACAAACAAAGGAGTGTTATTAACGATTCAAGATATTTATTCAAAATAGGTGCAATTACAAATCCGATAGTCATAAAATAGTGATTACATAATTACGTCTAAATCATTAGTTAATAACGTCAAAATCCAATCCGTGATATAAAAAAAAAAACAAATAATGTCATTAGCACATGACAACAATATGACACGAGAAGTTATACATTAAAATTGTTGAATGTCATGAACGCCTTTGACAAGTGTATGCCAGTTCATACGGATAGCACCCGGTCACGAGTATAACGCGAGAGTCAGCCATCACTCCTCTCAACCATATTAGAGGGAAACGACCCGGCTCCCGATGAGCCACCATCCGCTCGAACATTTAAGCGAGCATGCACCACTCATGTCAATGCTAAGATAAAAATATTAATTAAAAGAAGTACTACTTATACTTGTCAGTCTTGTCGCTTCCACTTCAATTCTTAGTTTGATCTTCATTTTATTACTATTTAACAGGATTAGTAGCGTTGATAGAAGAAACACTGTCTACCCATACATTTTTGTCATATAAATATTCGGATGTCTTAAAATAATAAGCTTTTTTATAAGTTTAACGTGTGCATCACAACAGTCCAAAGGTTGCTGGCTTCTGAATTCTTTAATAGTTAATGAAACCGCCTTTTAATTTTGTAGTTTTTACATACCTACATAATTAAGTGGATGTTCTCCGCTTCTTTTCTTTTATTCTCTTTTTTTATACTTTTTAATATACATATGTGTTCGCTCCTACCTATTTACCTATCGGCGGAGACATATATATAGCATTGTTTTTATTTATAAGTTTTATATACTATCATAGCGTCGGTGGCTCAACCGGTAACGACTCGGTCCATCTAACCAGAGGTACCGGGTTCAAATCTGGACGGCCAATGTACCAATGAGTTTTTCAAAAACTTACGTACATATACTTACCGATTGCTTTAACGGTGAAGGAAAACATCGTGAGGAAACCTGCACACACCTGCGAAGAAACTCGAAGGTTGTGTGTGAAGTCGACCAACCCGCACTGGGCCCGCGTGGTCGACTAAGGCCTACTCGCCCTGATTCAGGGTAGGCTCGAGCCCCTCGGTGGGGACGTATATGAGCTGTTATAATAATAATAATATACTATCAATACTTTGCTGTTAGTCTTCTTCAAATAAATAAATAAAACGTTGCTCCCTTACGGGTGGACCGATTTCAATGCCATTTTTTATTCTATTTTAAAGCTAGATCTTAACCATGTTCAAATCCATCTCAATTACCTGCCAAATGGTAAGAGATAGAGGGGTGGGGCTTTACTAAAACTAATGTAACCATGTTATGCATCATCGTCCCTTACCATCAGGTGAGATGATGCCAAAAGCTTATCAAATGTGTATTAACATTTGAAGCGGGCTTACCAAGATTCCCTAACGCAATGGAGATCTGGCTATCTTATCTTCAAGCCGGAACACATCAATGATGTTAATACTGATGTTTGGATGTTTGCTTACTATGGGCCTCATAAGAAGGCTCAAGGTCACCCAAAGGGCAATAAAGCGTGCTATGCTCGGAGTTTCTCTGCGTGATCGAATCAGAAACGAGGAGATGACCAACGTAACCGACATAACTCACAGAATCGCTAAACTGAAGTGGCAGTGGGAAGGGCACATAGCTCGTAGAACGGATGGCCGATGGGGTAGTAAAGTTATCGAGTGGCGACCGCGCACCGGAAAACGTAGCATAGGCAGGCCTCCCACGCGGTGGACCGACGTCCTGGTGAATATCGCGGGAGGTCGATAGATGCGGGCAGCACAGGACCGGTCGTCGTGGAAATCCTTGGGGGAAGGCCTTTGTTCAGTAGTGGACGATTTTCGGCTGATATGATGATGATGGAGGCAAGACTTAGTTAAGATGATGGTAGCTAGCCAGGCGGGCTTAGAAAATGCCCTTCCACCAACCAAACCGAGTCATACAAGTTGACTCCACCGGGAATCGAATCCGCCACCTTCTGGTGTGAAGCGAATGGACTAACCATTACGCCATGAGGCGGTTAACTGCCGTTCATCAAATGGCCACCGTAATTGAAGTTGCTTTGATTTATCTAAAATTTGGTCGGAGGTTTTTAATTTTACTAATTATGGTCAATTTACTTACACTAACTGCAAAAGGCAGCGTCGGTGGCGTAACGGTTACGGCCGCTTCCTCCTATCCGGGAGGCCGTGGTTCGAATCCTGCCACGTACCTACCAATGTGATTTCGAATTTCGATTTCATATGTACGTTTATCCGACGCTCTCACGGTAAAGGAAAACATCGTGAGTAAGTAAACCTGCACACGCCTGCGAAGAAACTCGAAGGTTGTGTGTGAAGTCGAACAACCCGCACTGGGCCCGTGTGGTCGACTAAGACCCGATCGCTCTAATTCAGGGTAGGCTCGAGAACCTCGGTGGGGACGTATATGAGCTGATAAGAAGAACTGCAAAAGACTTGCACGATGCAAAAAAAACATCGTTGGGTTTATTGCTTTCGCAAATGAAGATGACAGTTTACACAAGGTTTAGGTAATACAAAGTTTTTTTTAGGTACAAGAGTCGTCTTACTTACATTATCATTCCTTATGGATTTTCTTAAAATTGTTATACAGAGTTTAAAAAATGGTTTAGGACCCGTTAACTGGGGTTCTACTCATTATACTGAACAACTTTCCCCCAAGAAACCCATAGTCAATTCTCAAAAAAAAAATTTGGACCCTCCATACTAAAATGCACAAAATTGGTCGATCAGCTGATCGATTTGTATGAAGAGTAATAAAAAAAATTTGCGATTACAGCAAAGTCGTTGAACAAAAGTTGTTCAGTATGATGAGTAGAAGCCCCTTAAAGGGGCCTTTGTTACAAGGGAATTTTGTTACACCCTGTATAATAATGTTCTTCTTGTAGCTCCAGTCTCATCCTGAGCTGCGTCGCGAGCCGGCTCGACTGCTCATATGTAAATCGCTGCTACAGGCTCTCCACTTCTGTGGTGATCTAGTAGCAGGTTTTCACATCATCATATCAGCCGAAGGACGTCCACTGCTGGACATAGGCCTCCCCCAAGGATTTCCACGACGACCGGTTCGGCGCTGCCCGCGTCCAGCGGCTTCCCGCGACCTTCACCAGGTCATCGGTCCACCGAGTGGGATGCCTGCCTACGCTACGCTTTCCGGTATGCGGTCGCCACTCGAGATTTTTACTTCTCCAACGGCCGTCCGTTCTACGAATTGAATTATGTGCCTAATTGAGCCCCTCGGTGGGGACGTATATATGAGCTGATATGATGATGTACTTAGGTTGTGTAGTTTAAGGCTTTTATTATAAAGTTCTTCAAGTAAAGGAAATATACATATTTCTAAGCATATAAATAAATAGAACCTTTTATGAGTCTTGTTACTGTAAATACTCGTAAATGAGTTGAATTTTAAATTATTATTATAACGGCAATAGAGATACACACTCTGTAAAAATTTTTTTTTTTTTTTTTTTTTTTTATTAAAAATTTGAGTGCGTTTGACTGCAACTCACCTGATGGTAAGTGATGATGCAGTCGAGGATGGTACACGCAAACTCAAATAATGCCTATTCACTCTTGCCTTGAAGATCCCCAAATTATAGGAATCGGGAAACACTGACGCAGGCAAGGAGTTCCACTCCTGCGCTGTACGCATAATAAATGAAGAAGCGTAACGATTCGTGCGAAAAGGTGGAACATCAACAACAAAGGGGTGCAACCCCTCCCTGCGTCTCGTTGACCGACGGTGGAATGGAGCAGGGGGAATGAGGTCGTGAAGTTCTTGCGCGCACTCTCCGAAATGAATTCGATAGAATACCGATAGACAGGCGACTTTGCGGCGATGCTCAAGGCTTTGGAGCTTGTCATTGACTAGCTCGTCGTCACCAATGAGTCTCCGTGCGCGTCGGTCGATGGCGTCCAAGGTATCCAGCTGATAGCGGGCTGATCCATCCCATAAGTGTGAACAGTACTCCATACATGAGCGGACCTGTGCTTGATACAAGGTAAGCAGCTGTCCAGGTGTGAAGTACCGTCTCACTTTAGAGAGAATGCCCAGCTTCATTGCAGCAACTTTTGCCTTGGACTCAATGTAACGACCGAAGTTAAGATTGGGTGTTAAATCCACGCCGAGGAGTTCCAGGTGGTCAGATATCTGAATCGGTTCATTCCGGAGAGTTGGAGTCATGGTAAATGGACTCCTTTTGGCGGAAAAAAGACACGCCTGTGTTTTAGAGGCATTAAACCTTACGAGGTTGGAATCACCCCATTCAGACACTGCCTGAAGTGATAGGTTTATTTCAACTATCTACCTGTTTCGGTTCATAAAATACAGCTCGCTGACCGACAGACAGACAGCGGAGGCTTAGTAATAGGGTCCCGTTGGTCACCCTTTGGGTTTACAGAACCCTAAAAAGCATAGTCGCTCTTGTTGATGTCTTTTTACTCCTAACTAACGCATAACGCCTGATTTTACTCCCCATAAATTTTCATGCCCCGAGCTTAATATATGAAATGCAATTCTTAAGGAGTAAACTCCAAAAAAAAACTTCTGTGAACGAGTGTAGTGGTACGGAACCCTTAGTGCATGCTTGTGCATGCTTGAAATTAGCATTTGGCCGCTTTTTTTTTTTTTTTTTATTCACAATTGGTAAACCCTTGACAACATCTCACCTGGTGGTAAGTGACGATGTTGCCGAAGATGGAAGCGGGCTTACCAAGATTCCCCAACGCAATGGGGAACTGGCTATCCTATCTTCATGCCGGAACACACCAATGATATCAACATTGATATTTGGCGGCAAGACTTAGATAAGATGGTGGTAGCTGGCCAGGTGGGCTTAGAAAATGCCCTACAACCAACCAAACCGAGTCTTACAATTGACCCCGCCGGGAATCGAACCCGCGACCTCCTGTGTAAAGCCAGTGAACTTTGCCTCTGAGCTACGGAGGCGGTTTTTTTTACAAAATACGTGTTATTATGGCATCTATTAGTGCAATTAAAGTGTGCCAATTAAAGTTTTATTACTATATAGAGTCATCATCATCATCATATCAGCCGAAAAACGTCCACTGCTGGACAAAAGCCTCCCCAAGGATTTCCACGACGACCGGTCCTGCGCTGCCCGCACTACATAGAATGTGAATAACAAAAAAAATATGCATTGGCTTTATATGATAATCGTTTAAGTCGGTAATCTTACATATTTTCGTTATTTTTGACGTCAATTACTCTTAAATGATAGAAAATCTAAGGTTGAAAAAAAATACTCTTATTGTTGACGATGTCCCTTAAAGTCAAAAGATATTAGAAACACGATTGAGCAGTTTTGGCTCGATAGAATAAAATTCCAAAGCTAGGTATACACCGTTACTTTCATTTCTAGTTTGGACTAATACTTTAAAGAATACATTTAAAAAAATATACAACAATATTTGTTAAGATAATACAAAGTGAGTAATGTTTTTATTTTTAAACTTTCATTTTAGTTTTTGATTGAAACGAAAAATCGTTGAAAAAGTGCAAAAGTGTGGTTATTTTCTTTACTCTTTACACGTAGAGAAAAAGACAGAGACAACTATACCAATCAATACTTCCCCTTAACCCCAATTCAATAGGTAAGTAATTTGTAATGCAATTCCCTTGTAGTTGGAAACTTTAGACCGCCCCGTATACTTATTATTATTTTTCTTTCTTGTTGTGCAATTCAATGTTTTCAATCAATCCGTTTGACCAACTTGGAATGGGTGTAGCATTCGAAAAAAAATCCGGACAAGTGCGAGTCGGCCTTGCCCACCGAGGGTTCCGTACAAATTTGTAGGTACATATTATAAATCATACATAACGGAGCAAACTGTTAGGTGTAATACTGTAGGTTCACCATAATTATTAGATACGTACCTATATGTATATAAAAAAGGAAACGATTTTTTTTCATTCTTCGTAAAAATAATTAAAAATCTGTTTAAGCTGGTACCAACAAAGCCCTTTCATTCAATTCAAAATTTGGACCGCCGCCGTTCCTTGCATATACGATTAGGTACGCAGTTTAAATAAAGAATATATTTTTATGATTTAATTACAAATGTATAGTTTTTAGATTTTTCCCTATAATTGTAGTATAAGAGGGTATTACTTGCCAAATTTCATGGTTCTAGGTCAACGGCAAATACCCTATGATTTGTGATTCCCTTGAGAGTGTCGAAATTTACTTTTTTTGCGGCATAAACAGCCGTATCTTTTTGAACGTTTACTTAGAAGTTTGATTTCTTCACATCTTCAATTGGCTGTAGACCGGAGTATAAGGTTTTAATTTTAACTTCCACGCGTTCTAGAGATGGTCTTGACAGACAGACGGACGGACAACAAAGTGATCCTGTAAGGGTTCCGTTTTTTTTCTTTTAAAAGGTAAAATCCGCCCTTAAAATATCCTTGGCATAATTTTTTGTACCTAGTTTCTGCAAATACCAATTATCTCAATCCAGTATGTAAGGCCCATCAGTAAAGTATTAACACATATTGAAGGCAGAACTAGGCGGGGGCAAGCTCCCGTGCCCTTAGGGGCCGTAAGTTGTCTATTTCAATAAAGGCTTACTTAGCCCATGGTCTATGTATAAACCCATGTAACTTGTACTTAGTGCGTAAGCTGGATCTGATGCTACTTTGGTAAAGGTCGACCTAATACAGAAAGGTGATTTCGACAGATATTAACCTGGCCATTTTGGTAAGTCTCATCGCAATCTTAAACAAAATCGCTAACCATCTATTTCTTACTGTTTTTTTTTTTGGCTGTTGCATCAGATTTCGTTGACAAAATCGCTATATTACTAATTATTTCTTAATGTTTGTAGATATTTAAAAGATTTCATACTCGGTAACAGGACCCTATTACTAAGCCTACGCTGTCTTTCTGTTCAATTGTCTGTCTGTCTGTCTGTCCAACCTTTAAAAGGCTGTATACAGGGTTACAGGGAATGTAGTACAGAATATTAAAAGACGTTATTATTCAGGTCATTTCTGATGGATTTCAGTCTGTTTTTTTTTTAATTCACAATTAGTAAACCCTTGACAACATCTCACCTGGTGGTAAGTGACGATGTTGCCGAAGTAATATGGTGTCCGGAACTTAACCGTTTTAGAGATATTTAATTTGAATGAATTTGTATCTATTAGTTAGAAGGCATGCAAATCATTAAAAATGGTTAAAAAATACTGCTCGACAAAGGTTAAAATTAAAGAGTTTTCACTAAATGTTTGTAACTTTGAAGCGCTTTCATAAAAAAAAAAATATGTAACTTTTTCTGCAAATAATTTTAAGAAACTTCTATACCAATACCAATATACCAATTGTGAATAAAAAAAAATGTTTCTTTAGCTATTGAAAAACACTTGCTATTAAACAAGAAAAACATTGACCAAATAACAGTTAAGGTTGCAAAGGGTACATTTTTAGTTTGAGGTAAAAGACTCATCTCCGGTATGGGATGACGACATCATCAGAAATAAACTCTTGATTACTTAACCCGGCGCCAATGACGTGTAAAAAATAACGCGGACGATGACGCTGGGCCAATATGACCCGAATGTTTTTTTTTTTTAATTATCTGGTTATTCGCTGAATTATAACAAATTTAATACAAATTAAGAACTATTGCATGACCATGAAGTCATTGTAGTACCAAGATGTTTATTTTAATTTAGATATCAAACTATAATTTGGTTTTAATGCAACAACCTCAAAAGGGCAACTAAAATAATTTCTCTTTTGGAACTAAAAATGTATGGAGCTGTAGCCGTTTTATTTAAGAAAAGGGTATTTACCATTCTTCACTGGCGCTTGCTCACTACACTATGGTACAAATCATATGAATTGAGGTCTTATCTCCAGCTACTGAGAAAACCAATAACGATAATATGTTTTTTTCGAAATTTCCCCAATTGAAAATCGCTCGGGTCAATATGACCCAGCGTCATTGTCGCCGGGTTAAACTTCGGAAAACCTTACTCCTTTTGTTTTCCATCAAGTTTTCGATTTTTAATTCACCAAAATGTCATAATGAGTATATAAATGACGCTGCTTAACTATGACGTCACGCCTAGGTGTTCCTAACATTTTTAGAACAAAATGTCGTTTTCGACAGATTAAAAAAAGTAACTCAGATGACTAGCATTCATCATCCCTAATCGTTAGTGTGTTAGTAATTTAGTGTGTAGTAATTTAATGGTTTACTTATCCATGTGTATTTACTTTTTAGGGTTCCTTTAGCCTTTATTGAAATAGACAACTTACGGCCCCTTGCCCGGGAGCTTGCCCCCGCCTAGTTCGTCATATCTGTCTGTCCGCGGCTTAGCTCCTAGACTATTTGTAGTTAAGAGCTGAAATTTGGCAAAGATATATATAATAATAAAGCGGAGAGAACTGTTAAAATAAATTTTGGAAAAAAATATTTTTTTAAGGGTACAAGTAAAGTGGGGATATTTTTTTTTCTCGTCAAACCCAGTCGTGTGGGGTATCGTTGGTTAGAGCTTAAAAATAGTTGTGAGTATTCTAAGACCATTTTATAATAATTTAGGGTTCTGTTTTCGAAAAAATAGGCTTGAAAGTGCAAAATTTTGTTGGAGTCGAGTGTCCCCAACCCCTAACAACTAAACCGCTGTATTAGATATGGACGCGATAATTGCAACTACGGAACCCTACATTGCGCGTGGTTCGACACGCACTTGGCCGGTTTTAGGTCTTATATTTCATCCTACATTTCTAAAATCATCATTAAACGTTAATCTGTACGTTTTTTAACCCACGCCCTACTTTACCATACCTACTTTGTGCTACAAAACAAATAAAAAATATCTCTGAAATACATATTAAAATAAATAATAAATAAATAAATATTCTGGGACAAATCACACATGCTCATCTGGCCCCAAAGTAGGATTCCCTGTGTTATGGGTTACCAGAGACTGATATACATACTTATATACGTTTAAATACATACATATATAGATATTTAACACCCAGACACAGAGCAAACAAATCTGCTCATCACACAAATGCTTGTCCTGGGTGGGGATCGAACCCACAACCCTCGGATTAGTAGTCAAGGGCACTAACCACTGAGCCACTGAGTCAGTCAAAAAAAGTTTGTTTTTGTATGGAGACCCCCTATTTTTGTACTTTTTCTAATTTTTATTATTTGTTATTATAGCGACAATAAAAGTATACATTCTGTAAGAAAAACAATTTTCTACCTGTTACGGTTCATGAAATACAGGCCGCAGATAGACGGACAGACAGCGGAGACTTCGTAATAGGGTCCCGTTGGTCACCCGTTAGGTATACGGAACTCTAAAAATGACATAAGTCAAATTAGATCTATTTAAGCCTTCATCATATCAGCCGAAAGAAGTCCACTGCTGGACATAGGCCTCCCCCAAGGATCTCCACGACGACCGGTTCCGCGCTGCCCGCATCCAGTGGCTTCCCGCGACCTTCACCAGGTCATCGGTCCACCGAGTGGGAGGCCTGCCTACACTACGCTTTCCGGTGCGTGGTCGCCACTCGAGAACTTTACTGCCCCAACGGCCATCTGTTCTACGAGCAATGTGCCCCGCCCACTGCCACTTAAGTTTAGCAATTCTGAGAGCTATGTCGGTCACTTTGGTTCTCTTACGGATTTCCTCGTTTCTGATTCAAGCCTTAGAGCTATTTATTTAAGCTTGCTTATCTAAGGTGAAAGTGTAAAACTAAGTGTGATTATAGTGCTAGCTAATCCAGGAGAGAAACAACAAACAATAAAAACGGACCAAGTGTGAATCGTTATCACGCCAAGGAGTCTAAAGTATACTCTAAGGTGTAAGCGTAAAACTAAGTGTGATTATAGTGCTAGCTAATCCAGGAGAGAAACAACAAACAATAAAAACGGACCAAGTGTGAATCGTTATCACGCCAAGGAGTCTAAAGTATACTCTAAGGTGTAAGCGTAAAACTAAGTGTGATTATAGTGCTAGCTAATCCAGGAGAGAAACAACAAACAATAAAAACCGACCAAGTGTAAATCGTTAGCATGCCAAGGAGTCTAAAGTATACTCTAAGGTGTAAGCGTAAAACTAAGTGTGATTATAGTGCTAGCTAATCCAGGAGAGAAACAACAAACAATAAAAACCGACCAAGTGTGAATCGTTATCACGCCAAGGAGTCTAAAGTATACTCTAAGGTGTAAGCGTAAAACTAAGTGTGATTATAGTGCTAGCTAATCCAGGAGAGAAACAACAAACAATAAAAACGGACCAAGTGTGAATCGTTATCACGCCAAGGAGTCTAAAGTATACTCTAAGGTGTAAGCGTAAAACTAAGTGTGATTATAGTGCTAGCTAATCCAGGAGAGAAACAACAACCAATAAAAACCGACCAAGTGTAAATCGTTAGCACGCCAAGGAGTCTAAAGTATACTCTAAGGTGTAAGCGTAAAACTAAGTGTGATTATAGTGCTAGCTAATCCAGGAGAGAAACAACAAACAATAAAAACCGACCAAGTGTGAATCGTTATCACGCCAAGGAGTCTAAAGTATACTCTAAGGTGTAAGCGTAAAACTAAGTGTGATTATAGTGCTAGCTAATCCAGGAGAGAAACAACAAACAATAAAAACGGACCAAGTGTGAATCGTTATCACGCCAAGGAGTCTAAAGTATACTCTAAGGTGTAAGCGTAAAACTAAGTGTGATTATAGTGCTAGCTAATCCAGGAGAGAAACAACAAACAATAAAAACCGACCAAGTGTAAATCGTTAGCACGCCAAGGAGTCTAAAGTATACTCTAAGGTGTAAGCGTAAAACTAAGTGTGATTATAGTGCTAGCTAATCCAGAAGAGAAACAACAAACAATAAAAACCGACCAAGTGTGAATCGTTATCACGCCAAGGAGTCTTAAGTATACTCTAAGGTGTAAGCGTAAAACTAAGTGTGATTATAGTGCTAGCTAATCCAGGAGAGAAACAACAAACAATAAAAACGGACCAAGTGTGAATCGTTATCACGCCAAGGAGTCTAAAGTATACTCTAAGGTGTAAGCGTAAAACTAAGTGTGATTATAGTGCTAGCTAATCCAGGAGAGAAACAACAAACAATAAAAACCGACCAAGTGTAAATCGTTAGCACGCCAAGGAGTCTAAAGTATACTCTAAGGTGTAAGCGTAAAACTAAGTGTGATTATAGTGCTAGCTAATCCAGGAGAGAAACAACAAACAATAAAAACGGACCAAGTGTGAATCGTTATCACGCCAAGGAGTCTAAAGTATACTCTAAGGTGTAAGCGTAAAACTAAGTGTGATTATAGTGCTAGCTAATCCAGGAGAGAAACAACAAACAATAAAAACGGACCAAGTGTGAATCGTTATCACGCCAAGGAGTCTAAAGTGAATGAAAATAAAATCATTTTTCGGTCGTGGAAGTTATGGCGCTACCCACTGAAAAAGTTTTTTCTTAAAAAAATATGTAGGTACACTTTTTTATTCACAATTGGTAAGCCCTTGGCATCATCTCACCTGATGGTAAGTAATGATGATACCGAAGATGAAAGCGGGCTTACCAAGATACCACAAAGCAATGGGGAGCTAGACTGCTGGAATCGACCCCGCATCCTACTTATGTGAGTGGACTTAACCACAGTAGTACGATATGGCTTACAGTAGCGCAACGCTTTTGATGTTGCACGATGCGCCATCGGCGTAGGTACTAGCCCATACTAGCTTGCCCCGCCGCACGCTACCCGGCAAGTACTCTTCCATTGCTCTGCGTAAGTACATTCGTTGCGCTACTGTAAGCCGCTATATTGTAATACTGTGACTTAACCATCACGCCACCGAGGAGGTTATTGATACTGTAGGCTGATATTTTCATAATGAATAGAGTGAATAGGCACTATTTGAGCTTGGGTGTCACATCGTCGGCTGCATCGGCACTTACCATCAGGTGAGGTGCAGCCAAACGCACTCAAATTTTTAATAAAAAAAAATATTTCATTTAAAATCTTCGTATATTCCTGAGTGCACTAGAACAAGTTTACGTCTAAACAACACTCGACCTTGTTTTCAAAGCAATTTCGCGATCAAAGTGTTCACTCACTTCTATAAAAGACTACAAACAGCGCCTAATCGATTTAATGAAAGGGGAATCGAGAACCCTAGGTTTGCTTTACCAAATTTACGAGTCTTCCCTGAATTTAATTGGAATTTCGTGCCGCAATAAAAACGGCTTGATGACCAGAAGATTGAAACTGGTGCGCTTTAGAATGAGCTCAGTACCTACTCAATGCTTTGGATGGATGAAGGTTTCCTCACGTACGCAAATGACACTTTTACTAAATCTCGCTTTTAAACTAAAACTCAAAAAAGATTCTGACGTTGAAATTAGTGTTTCATTTTGTTTTATATAAGCCATTGGATGGTATGCAAATGCGATGTTATTTCAATGCCTTAAATATATTGCTAACTCATAATAAACTTGATACGCGACAGTGTGTCAGCCAAGTTCGTAGCCAGCCAGAGACCGTGGGTTATAAACTTAAATTACATGAACTATTTCAGACTACTTTTACCCCCTCATAACTTAGATCTATTTGACACCAATCTACACAGTGAGATTTCACTTCTTATCTTGGCAAAGCCTTTAGGCAACTATGCATTTTGCAATTCTTTCTTAGGAACTTGGCTCCCATTCACATTTTAATATATAATATATATTTTTGTAATATATATTTTATACATTATTCGAACTTATATAAATTTTGGCGCTCGCGTTGATGTTTTTTGTAAGTAATGTAAATAGGTATTATTGTCATTCATTATTATACTATGTAGTTGTGTGGAGTGGTGTGGTGGTACGTAACCCTCGAAGTGCTAGTCTAACTCGAACTTGGCATGCTTTTTTAGGCTTTTCCTAGACATACCACCTACGACGTTACGACAATCTCTCGATTGCGTTAATTTTAGAAATTAACTATAGCGCCATTTAGGAGAAAGAATATTTTAAAAGATTTTTTCGAGTTTTCCCAGATATAATATGACTTTCATATTTTAAGTGTTAATTATTGTTGTTGATGATAAATATTTGGAAAACATTCTAGCCCCAATATTTACTTTACTTTTAGAAAAAAATATTTATGGGAGGTAGGGACTCTTAATATTTTTAAAATTTAAAATGCAATAAAGGTATCCTTGGAATAAAATTTTAACTATCCAAGGGCTTACCAATTAAGAATAAAAAAAAATGATTTCATCAAAATCTGTCCAAAATGGAGGATACGGACGTACATACACACACTTTTTAGGGTTCCGTAGTCAACAACGAATCCTTATAGTTTCTTCATGTCTGTCTGTCTGACTGTTAAGTACTATAAAGCTGTAATTTGGCATTGGTATACATCAAAGTATACATAAAATCTTGAAAAAAGAACTTTTTAGGGTACACCTCGTCTACATGTGAAGAGTGGATGATTTTTTTTTTTGTTGGCGTCCCCCTATCGTGTGGGGGTCGTTGAATAGGTCTTTCAAAACAACTACGGGTATGCTTGAACTATTTTTTCATTCAGGATTCCGTTCACAAAATATTAAGCTTTGAAGTGCAAATTTTTGTTACAATCAAGTGGCCCCCAGCCCTTCCTACCAGCTAAACAGCAATTTCAGAACCTCAGAATATTTTTTTAAATAGTAAGACATACAATGAATATAAGACAAAAACTATTAGGGCTAAGTAGGCTTTCTTAGTTTAGAAGAAAACGATGGAAATTATCATATGTAGTTGGATTTGTAAAAAGTTTATAGATTTCCATACAAAATGTTCTATCAACTGCAAAAACAATTTTGCATTTTAAAAAATACTTTTATTTTTCGAAAATACTACGAAAAACTACTTTGCGCAAGTCCGACTCGCACTTGGCCGATTTTTATACCATTTTGTGTTGTCTATGTTATCAAAACAAACCCACCACTCGACGCTTCATCTGAAAAAGTAAAAAAGTAGCATCCTAAAATAGAATAAAGTGACTTCATTTCGATTTAAATGTACCTGCATTTAAGAAATTACTTTTTTTTTTAATAATGAACAAATTGTTTGTATGTTTGTCCCATCTTCAAGATTAAAATTCGAGCCGTCGTCCCCTGTTTCCGAGTTCCAACAATAAAACGACCGTTCGGCACAAAGAAACGGATAATAAAATAAAGGTTTTTCCTCCACTCGTAAATCTCTAACCGCGAATAAGGAACGGAAACGTTACAATCTTTAACTTTCTGACAGTTTAATAAGATAATAAAAATATAATCCAAGAGGCGGAGGAAATATTATGTCAAGTTCTTAAGGTAAGGGAAACAGATTCAACTAAAATACATAAAATTCCGTCATTACTAAAAGATCGGTAAAGTTTGCATCGGATCATATATAATGTTGGGTCCGAAGTCATAACTTGAAAAAGGTTTGTCTCAGGATACCCTAAATTGTTTAGAAAAAGGATCTTTTTGGACCTAAGAAGGTCCAATGGTTTAGAAATACCAGTACACGTTTTTAACAACTTTGTCAAGCTATATACGCAAAATTCATCAAAATCTGCCCAAAATCGAGGCTACGAACGTACACACACACACTTATAGTTTAGTCATGTCTGTCTGTCCGACTATTAGTACTAGAAAGCTATAATTGGCATGGGTATACCTACATTAAAGTATGCATAAAATATTGAAGAAAAAAAAAATAAAGGACGAATTAAAATGGACGATTTTGGACCAATTTTGATAAACAAGATACCTGACTGAAATACGAAATTTGTTGTTAAAATGCACTACTTCATTTAAAAAAATAAATTTAATGATTCCCTACAAGAGAGAGTTCCCAAAAGAAAATTTTTTCGTACCACTTTCACTTTTATTGGAGACACCTCTAGTGAATTTTGTTTGACAAAAGGACTCTGTTTTAATAGAAATTTACCTACAAAAATTTTACAACTGAAGATCTTAGACGAAGAGGTGCAGTCAAAAACTACTTTAACTTTTATGTTCAAAACATTTTTCGTCACTAAAATAATTTTCGATTACTTTTTTTTAATAATGTTCTAGTACCTGAAATTTTCAGAATTTTCTCTCTCTTTCTAATCGTGTGGTACAATTATCCGTGCTTTCCAAGGGATGCCTGGTGTTGCACTTAGCATCACCCGCGGTCACTTTTAGGGCATTCGATTTTACACCTACGGACGTGTGAAACGCGACCTCCATATACACATCTGGAATCAGATGTGCAGGTTTCCTCACGATGTTTTCCTTCACCGTTAAAACAATTCAGATTTTTAAGTCCCATAGTTAAAAAGTTAAAAGTTAAGCGTAAAGCGTCACTTTGGAGCTTAATATTTTAAAAATACTACTTTAATAAAATAAAAAAATCAAAGACATTTTTGAATAATTTTATGAGTACTATTGAACGATACACACAAAAGAAGAACTGTCCCCTCTTACACATAGGGAAGTCTACTCTTACTTTTTTTTACATATTGGGTTCATTAACCGACTTCAAAAAAAGGAGGAGGTTTCTCAATTCGACCGTAAATATATGTATTTTTTTATGGGTGTTCGCGGATAACTTCGTCGTTTATGAACCGTTTTGATGATTCTTTTTTTTTGGAAAGAAGATATCCCAAGGGTGGTACCATGATCAGGAAACCAGGATCTGATCTGATCTGATGAGAAATCGAGGGGAACCTTAGTTTCGGTTAATTTTTTGTTCAAAATTATTTTCTACTTCGGGTCATAATTTTACATTTGTGTACTAAATTTAATTACTATATAAAGATTTCTTTTTTGTTATTTCGGCTCCGGAACCCTTAAAACATTTTTTGGGAAATCCATTTTTTCAACGTATTTTCTTTAACATGAATTTAATGAAGAAAAAACCGGCCAAGTGCGAGTCGGATTCGCGGTCCCAGGGGTTCCGTACCACCACACAACACTCCACATAACTATGACAATGATACCTATTCACATAGACTATGTATCATAAGACTTTAACGCGAGCGACAGAGTTATGCTTTTCTTTCATTCAGTTCGGACTCCTTAGAGCGAGTACGACTCACACTTAGCCAGTTTTTATTATTTTTTGTTTTACTTCTTTTGTACTCTATGGATTTTTAGTCTGCCATAAATAAATTATTATTATTACTTCAGGATTAGTTATATAATCATAATCATTATAAGTATTATCATTTTTACGATAGAGTTAAATGTAAAATATTGTATGTAAACACCCGTAATTTTTCACTTTTTTTTTATTTTTACTTATTTTTGTGAAAGCAGCAATTCATTTTCATTATTATTCATTGAATCCACATTTGGTAAGCCTTTAGCAATATCTCACCTCATGGTAAGTGACAATGATGACGAAAAAGAAAAAGGGTTTACCAAGATTCCCTAACGCAACGGGGAATCGGGCTAACCGGGTGTTAACATTGATGTTTGGCGGCAAGACTTAGATAAGATGGTGATAGCTTTCCACCAACCAAACCGTGACTTACTAAGTTAGACTCCACCGGGAATCGAACCTGCGATCTCCTGATGTGAAGCTAATGGACTAAGCATTACGCCATGGAGGCGGTTAAAAAAAAGTCTTTTTTTTATTCACAATTGGTAAGCACTTGGCATCATCTCATCTGATGATAAGTGACGATGATGCCGAAGATGGAAGCGGGCTTACCAAGATTCCCCAATGCAATGGAGAACTGGCTATCTTATCTTCAAGCCGGAATACATCAATGTTGTTAACACTGATGTTTGGCGACAAGACTTATAGATAAGATGGTTGAATTTTTTGAATTTTGAATTTTGGTGGTAGCTAGCCAGGCGGGCTTAGAAAATGCCCCAACCAAACCGAATCTTATAAGTTGACCCCACCAGAAATCGAACCCGAGACCTCCTGGTGTAAAGCGAATGGGCTAATCATTACGCCACGGAGGCGGTTAAACAAATAAAATATCAAAATTTCATCAGTCTACCTCTTACGGTTCAGGAAATACAGCCCGGTGACAGACATACAGATGGACATCGGATTCTTAGTAATAGGGTCCCGTAAGTCACCCTTTGGGTGAACGGAACCCTAAAAAATAAAGAAACTGAGACGATAGTTAGGTAGAAAGATAGTTACTTTGAAATCGCTTTGAGCGATAAGACCGCCCAAATTGTACCGCTATAATACCTATATAAGTTTATTTTTTTATATTATGTTTGTTTTTTATATTTTTTGAGTTAAGTTTTTAAGTTTTTTTTTTTTTTTTTTTTAAGTAGTTCGCACAATAAAGAGTATTTATCTTTATCATATCTTACTTTGATCCACTAAATGTACGGATATTTGTGTATAGCGGGTATATGCGATGTATGCTCATCATAAACAAACTTGCACCACAGTATATATATTAGTACTAACGTACAGTATGGACACTCCCTACCGCTCTCTAAATTCGACCTCACCCCCCCGTCACTCAGATTGGATGTAGATTGGGTACCAAACGTAAAGGACGAGCTACGCAAGCGCGATAAACGTCACTTATATTGACTTTGCGCGCCGCTGTGATTTCGTACACCGGAATAAAAAGCAACTAGTTACCGAACGTAAAGGACGAACTACGCATGCGCGATTAACGTCACTTATATTTACTTTGCGCGCCGCTCACCGCTCGACGCCAATAGGCGGCCGCGGCGTCTCAGCTTGCCTCGTATCATGATTGGCTGACCACCATTATACGACCAAATCTAAGAACAATCAGTTCCTATGAATCTTCATACTAGCTGTATCTTTTTTTTTTAGAGATGTAGTTCCTTTATGTTTTTCATATGTCAGATGTCAGTTTGTTATTGTGGCTTATTTTGTTCGTTTTATTTATTTAAAATGATGATTGTTTGTAATAATTTGATTAGATGGTGTGAAAGTATGAGTTGTATAGAAATATCTAGTGGTGTGATATTATAAAATGTGATCTCGGAATTATAGATTGAGATTGACTATTATTGTAGGTTGCTAAATGAGATTGTTTCACGGACAAAAGCTCCTGTGTTTGAAGAACAAATGAACAATGTTATCCATGTAAGTTACTTAATCTTGTAAGATAACTGTTGATTGTTGCTTGCAGCACAGTATATATATCTTGCAGTGTGCATGCAGTAAATAACTAACAAACATTTCGTGACCAATACCGCCGGTGTGATTCAACCCTACCTGCATTCTTGCCTATAGATACGTCAGTTATAATTATGTATATCATTTCTCGCTCGTTTGTATGGAGTGTCCGGGGTGTGCTTGCACACAGATATTACAAAAGTACCTTCTTTACGAGGTAACCCTAAAAACTTGAAACTAAATAGATTGTTCTCCCTTTTGTCGCAATTTGCTTTGAGATTTGGAGATTGTCTATCATTAGCATTAGCCGAGCGGGAAATACAGCCCGCCGACAGACATACAGACGGACAGCGGAGTCTTAGTAATAGGGTCCCGTTAGTCACCCTATGGGTGTGCGGAACCCTAAAAATTTAAGAAACTGACGCGATAGTTAAGTAGAAAGATAGTTACTTTGGTCCAGTAAATGTACGGATATTTGTATGTAGCGGGTATATGTTATCTATGCTCATCATAAACAAACTTGCACACAGATATGACAAAAGTACCTTCTTAACGAGGCAACCCTAAAAACTTGAAACTAAATAGATTGTTCTCCCTTTTGTCGCAATTTGCTTTGAGATTTGGAGATTGTCTATCATTAGCATTAGCCGAGCGCGCCAGGCGTTACGTTTCAACGAATCAGACCTAAGTACTTTACCTTTTTCCTCGACTCTCAATTTCATCAAAGTATATATTATATTAAGTACTAACATACAGTATGGACACTCCCTGCCGCTCTCTAGATTCCGTCCTCATCCTCTCGTCACCCAGATTGATACAGATTGGTTACAGTTTGTTTGTCGAACGTATAGGATTTCGCCGCCATTTTGTTTGTTCCGTCATTCCTTTTTTGAAATGTCATTTCTGGCCCGTTGTATGAAGTGTCCGAGGTGTGTATTTTATTTATTTTAGTAACCAGCTCCGTGGCTTGATGGTTATTCCATTCGTTTCACACCAGGAGGCCGCGGGTTCGATTCCCGGCGGGGTCAATTATGTAAGACTCGGTTTGATTGGTGTTAGGGCATTTTCATAGCTACCACCATCTTACCTAAGTATTGCCGTCAAACATCAGTGTTCATTGATGTGTTCCGGCTTAAAAATAAGATAGCCAGATCCCCATTGCGTGGGGGAATCTTGGTAAGCCCGCTTCCATCTTCGGCATCATCGTCGCCTACCATCAGGTGAGATGATGCCAAGAGCCTATCAGTTATGGATAAAAAAAGCTTTTTATGACTGTCATTGGGGTTGAGTGGTGCGCAAGCGTGCTCATGAGTTTTCTCCAGATCCCTCAGGAACTAATATTTATAGGTACATCCCCCACTTCCCACCCTCTCTCAACCAATTCGTGGAAATGAGTTTTCCCTACATCCCTCAGAAACTATGTCAGGATTTGCTAATTAATAAATTATGTCATTACATTAGTCATTACTCACCCCCTCACCCTCTCTGTGAAAAAAATCACAACAATTCATTGTTCCGTTGCGATGTTAAAGAAAATACCAAAGGAAAGGAACTACATCGGACTATGCTATTTTCACGGGATAGTAGCTATTATCCTTTCCAGTAACACAGGCTACCTGTATGCCAAATTTCATCAAGATTGGTCGAGGTGTTGAAGCGTGAATACGTAATAAACAAACAAAAAAAACTCATTTTTACATTTATAATATTATTAAGGATATATACTCGCGTATACGCAATCAAGGCTTATCATTGTTCCCCCTACTCGTACATACCTTAATATAGCGCCCCCATCAGTAAAACAAAAATTGCTGAATATATATAAGGTCTAACAAAATTAGCTGAAACTATTTTAACTGGTGCTTCTACCCATGAAACTGAACAACATTCCCCATGAAACTCATAGTCAAATCTCCAAAAAAAATTGAACTTGCCATACTTAGTTGGCTGATCAGCTGTTTGAGTTAGTATGGGAGAGCCAATTTTTTTTTGAGATTTGACTATGGGTTCCATGGGGAAAGTTGTTCAGTTTCATGGGTAGAAGCACCAGTTAAAATAGTTTCAGCTAATTTTGTTAGACCTTATATACTTTGAAGAACCGTTTAAACGATAGAAATAATGAATATGTACTGTATTTTATTAAATAGGCAGCTCACTAAACTTTCTCGACATTTTTTTTATTATATTTTTTCATACAATTTTTTTTATATATAATTTTGATGAATTCATGTTGTATGACTAAACATATACTTATTTGTAATACATGAAAGTTCAATAGCTCCAACCATTGAAGAGTAAATCGCAAGTTTCAATTTCATTTGTAGGATAACCTTACAAACACGATTTTTCTTAGCTTAAGAGTAGGGACAAGCCCAAGCCAATGAGCATACTATGTAATATATAAACATAAGTAACTACGACATGCAAAGTTTTATCAAAATCGTAAGAGCCGTTTTTGAGGGAAAAATAATCAGTGTTTGTTGTATGACAGCTACTCCTCGGTTTGACAGTACAAAGAAACTTTTGTTAATCCCTCGATTAAATATTTTAAAACTCTTAAGTTCTTAATTGGGTCCCACTCGGACAAAAGATTTAGCCTCCAGAGCCTAGTGTGACGCACGGACGCACGGAAAGACGGATGGACGCAATTGAGATATTCTTTTTTCGGCATGTGTAAATCCTACTAATATTATAAATGTGAAAGTTTAATTACTCTTTTAGGCTTGAACTACTTAACGGATCGGGATGAAACTTGATACACATTTACCCCGGGAAAACGTCTTATTCCCACGGGAAAATCGAAAACAACGCGGACCGGACCTAGCCACAGGCGGACGGCTAGTGATATATATTTTCATGAAATTGGATTATTTTTTTTGCTTCGAAACAACAATAGTTCCTCTACCCTACGTACTACTAGTAATTTTGAGTATTCTTGGTAATACGTACAGGTCGAGAAAGTATTAGTACATTACTGCAGCGGCCAGCAAAAGAGGCATTGATGGACGTACGTGTAAATGTGGGCTAAGGCAAAGCCGAGGCACACATACGTAAGTCCATCAATGCCTAGTTGTGGCCAAGGCTTGTATAGTACTTTTCACAAATAATGCGCGGAAATTAAAACTTCAAAAACACTTTACAAAATCAATGACGAACAACGAACCACAATAATTTTTCACGCGCCAAAGTGTTCATTGGTTTTTTTTTTCAATAAACAGCGTTCTATTTTCAAGTCAGTTTGAAATTCAAATAAAACCTTTGATAAGTTACCTCCTTGGTCGCCATGTTTTGGAGTAAAATATAGTTCCATTTTTTAATTACACGACAGATATGAGTTTACATAGTAATTTATTTGGCCGCTAAACACGACAGATATGGATTTTCATACAACTTTGGCGCCCGCTGCTCGCATGTATTTGGCCAGTACAGCAATTTCGATTTATGTCGAAGAAGGTTGTCAAAATAATGCTCAAATTTCCAAGCATGTTTGAGAAAAAACTATAAACACTGTGAAATGTAGTATAATGTAGTCACAGCTAGCATAATTCAATTAGGTAACTGATTGATATATATGAATAAAGAGTCGTAGAGTTTTTAAATTAGTAAGAAAGTTTTTCAGTTTGAGAGTACCCTTATAATAATCTGTATCAATATCTTTGCGTGTTTAACGTGGATCTGCGCGAGCTCCAAGCTGGCGATTGGCGAGGAGCCGCACAAGACCGGGACAAGTAGCGAGTTCTCGTATCGAAGCTGAGGCCAGGACACACTTAAGGTCGTTGAACCTGCGGAGTATGTAAGTGAATAATATCTTTAGCATCAAAGTTAGAAAGTTTTTCAATTTGAGAGCACCCTTATAATATTTTGTATCAATATCTTTATGTGGTAAACGCGGATCGGCGCGAGCTCTAAGCTGGCGACTGGCGAGAGTCGCTCAGGACCGGGACAAGTGGCGAGTTCTCGTATCGGAGCTGAGGCCAGGACACACTTAAGGTCGTTGAGCCAGCGGAGTAAGAAAGTGAATAATATCTTTAGCATCAAAGTTAGAAAGTTTTTGAATCTGAGAGCACCCTTATAATATTTTGTATCAATATATTTATGTGATAAATACGGATCTGGGCGAGCTCTAAGCTGGCGACTGGCGAAAGCCGCACAAGACCGGAATAAGTGGCGAGTTCTCGTATCGAAGCTGAGGCCAGGAAACACTTAAGGTCGTTGAGCCAGCGGAGTAAGAAAGTGAATAATATCTTTAGCATCAAAGTCAGAAAGTTTTTCAATCTGAGAGCACCGTTATAATATTTTGTATCAATATCTTTATGTGGTAAACGCGGATGTGAGCGAGCTCCAAGCTGGCGACTGGCGACGAGCCGCACAAGACCGGTACAGGTGGCGAGTTCTCGTATCGAAGCTGAGGCCAGGAAAAACTTAAGGTCGTTGAGCCAGCGGAGTAAGAAAGTGAATAATATCTTTAGCATCAAAGTTAGAAAGTTTTTGAATCTGAGAGCACCCTTATAATATTTTGTATCAATATATTTATGTGATAAATGCGGATCTGGGCGAGCTCTAAGCTGGCGACTGGCGAAAGCCGCACAAGACCGGAATAAGTGGCGAGGTCTCGTATCGAAGCTGAGGCCAGGAAACACTTAAGGTCGTTGAGCCAGCGGAGTAAGAAAGTGAATAATATCTTTACCATCAAAGTTAGAAAGTTTTTCAATGTGAGAGCACCCTTACAATATTTTGTATCAATATCTTTATGTGGTAAACGCGGATCTGCGCGAGCTCCAATCTGGCGACTAGCGAGGAGCCGCACAAGACCGGGACAAGTTGCGAGTTCTCGTATCGAAGCTGAGGCCAGGAAACACTTAAGGTCGTTGAGCCAGCGGAGTAAGAAAGTGAATAATATCTTTAGCATCTAAGTTAGAAAGTTTTTCAATGTGAGAGCACCCTTACAATATTTTGTATCAATATCTTTATGTGGTAAACGCGGATCTGCGCGAGCTCCAATCTGGCGACTAGCGAGGAGCCGCACAAGACCGGGACAAGTTGCGAGTTCTCGTATCGAAGCTGAGGCCAGGAAACACTTAAGGTCGTTGAGCCAGCGGAGTAAGAAAGTGAATAATATCTTTAGCATCTAAGTTAGAAAGTTTTTCAATGTGAGAGCACCCTTATAATATTTTGTATCAATATCTTTATGTGGTAAACGCGGATCTGCGCGAGCTCCAAGCTGGCGACTGGCGAGAAGCCGCACAAGACCGGGACAAGTGGCGAGAACTCGTATCGAAGCTGAGGCCAGGAAACACTTAAGGTCGTTGAGCCAGCGGAGTGAGAAAGTGAATAATATCTTTAGCATCAAAGTTAGAAAGTTTTTCAATGTGAGAGCACCCTTATAATATTTTGTATCAATATCTTTATGTGGTAAACGCGGATCTGCGCGAGCTCCAAGCTGGCGACTGGCGAGGAGCCGCACAAGACCGGGACAGGTAGCGAGTTCTCGTATCGAAGCTGAGGCCAGGAAACACTTAAGGTCGTTGAGCCAGCGGAGTAAGAAAGTGCATAATATCTTTAGCATCAAAGTTAGAAAGTTTTTCAATGTGAGAGCACCCTTACAATAATTTGTATCAATATCTTTATGTGAAAGCTGTTTTCGAGAGTCATTACGAATCGTCTCGCACGCAGGTTTGACGACCTCCAGCCTCCCGAACAAGCCGGTTTCCGAAAAGGCTTTAGTACCATAGACCACATACATACGCTGCGGCAGATTATACAGAAGACCGAAGAGTACAATCAGCCACTATGCTTGGCGTTTGTGGACTATGAGAAGGCCTTTGATTCAGTCGAAACCTGGGCTGTGCTACATACAGTCTCTCCAGCGGTGCCACATTGACCATCGATACATCGAGGTGTTGAAGTGCCTTTATGAAAATGCCACCATGTCGGTTCGCCTCCAGGACCAGAACTCGAAACCTATCCAGTTACAGCGAGGGGTGAGACAGGGAGACGTTATATCTCCGAAACTGTTCACCGCCGCCCTGGAAGATGTTTTTAAGCTTCTGGACTGGGGTGGACTCGGCATCAATATCAACGGCGAGTACATATCCCACCTCCGATTCGCTGACGATATCGTGGTCATGGCTGAGACTATGGAAGACCTAAGCACAATGCTCGATGGCCTCAGTAAGTCTCTCAACAAGTGGGTCTTAAAATGAACATGGACAAGACGAAAATAATGTTAAATGTCCGTGTCGCACCCACTCCTCTAAAGGTTGGAGACTCTACACTGGAAGTTGTTGACGAATATGTATACCTGGGACAAACAGTCCAGCTAGGTAGTTCCAACTTCAAGAAAGAGATCAATCGACGAATCCAACTCGGCTGGGCAGCGTTCGGGAAGCTTCGCAATATCTTCACGTCCCAAATACCGCAGTGTCTCAAGACTAAGGTCTTTGACCAGTGTGTGTTGCCAGTGATGACTTACGGAACTGAGACATGGTCGCTTACTATAGGCCTCATAAGAAGGCTCAAGGTCACCCAAAGGACAATGGAGCGTGTTATGCTCGGAGTTTCTCTGCGTGATCGAATCAGAAACGAGGAGATCCGCAGGAGAACTAAAGTAACCGACATAGCTCACAGAATCGCTAAACTAAGGTGGCAGTGGGCAGGACACATAGCTCGTAGAACAGATGGCCGATGGGGCAGTAAAGTTCTCGAGTGGCGACCGCGCACCGGAAAACGTAGCGTAGGCAGACCTCCCACGCGGTGGACCGATGACCTGGTGAAGGTCGCGGGAAGCCGATAGATGCGGGCAGCGCAGGACCGGTCGTCGTGGAAATCCTTAGGGGAGGCCTTTGTCCAGCAGTGGACGATTTGTGGCTGATATGATGATGATGATGATGATGATCTTTATGTGGTAAACGCTCTGCGCGAGCTCCAAGCTGGTGACTGGCGAGGAGCCGCACAAGACCGGGACAGGTGGCGAGTTCTCGTATCGAAGCTGAGGCCAGCAAACACCTAAGGTCGTTGAGCCAGCGGAGTAAGAAAGTGAATAATATCTTTAGCATCAAAGTTAGAAAGTTTTTCAATGTGAGAGCACCCTTATAATATTTTGTATCAATATCTTTATGTGGTAAACGCGGATCTGGGCGAGCACCAAGCTGGCGACTGGCGAGAGCCGCACAAGACTGGGACAAGTGGCCAGTCCTCGTATCGGAGCTGAGGCCAGGACACACTTAAGGTCGTCGAGCCAGCGGAGTAAGTAAATAAGTAATATCTTTAGCATCAAGCAAAAATAGGCCTTCAAACATTAACGTTAAGTAGTACTGACGTGATCCGGAATAAGAAATAATGAGATAGGACAGCCGTAACCTAATGCTTTGGGAGTTCCTGGAAAGCTTGCTTTAGTCTTCATTTTCACATATTATTTATTAAATCTGAAGATGAGATTATGTCGTACACTTCGCAATAATCCGGAGAATGGAGGTAATGAAATTAGTATAAGCACATGGTTCCCGCACTGAACTTAAAGAATTAACCGCCTCTGTGGCGTAGTAGTAAATCAGTAGGTCACGGGTTCTATTCCCGGCGGAGCCAACTCTGTAAGAATTAGTTTTGTTAGTAGTAGGGCATTTTCTAAGCCCGTCTGGCTAGCTACCACCATGTTATCTAAATCATGCTGCCAAAAATCAATATTCATCATATCAGCTCATATTCGTCTCCATCGAGGGGCTCGAGCCTACCCTGAATTAGGGCGACCGGGCCTTATTCGACCACTCTGGCCCAATGCAGGTTGGTAGACTTCACACACACCCTTTGAATTTCTTCACAGGCGTGTGCAGGTTTCCTCACGATGTTTTCCTTTACCGTAAGAGCGTCGGATATTAGTACATATGAAATCGAAATTCGAAAACACATTGCTACGTGGCAGGATTCAAACCACGACCTCCCGGACAGGAGGAAGCGGCCCTTACCGTTACGCCACCGACGCTTAATGTTAACAGCATTAAAATGTTCCGGATTGAGGATAGCCAGTTCCCCATTGCATTGGGGGATCTTGGTATGCCCAATTTCATCTTCTGCATCATCCTCACCACCTGGTGAAATGATGGGGAGGCATAATAATTGTGGATCAACCCAATGCGTCTGCGATACAGCAACACAAGCCATGGCGCACCTGCTATAGCGCGCCTAATAATGTAACTAATTAATAAAACATTAGATATTTAGGTTTTTCCTTGCACTATTCTACAATTAATATAAATAAAACACAAATTTGTTTATACTGCAACCGGTTTCGTGATCATTTTCAGGCAGTAGATGCTGAAGATGATCACTTAACTGGTTGCAGACAAATTTGTGTTTTATTTATATTAATTGTGGAATAGTGCAAGGAAAAACCTAAATATGTTCAGTTCAGTGTTCCACCAAAAACATTCTATCGCAAGCATACAATTATAAAACATACTTTAAATTTAGTACCTAAGAATACGTACTTACTGTATTTTTTTATTATTTTTTTTTTGATTAGATGTCTCAGTATAAGTACATGTCAAATATGCAATAAATCAGAGTTTAACATAACCAATTGTGAACTGGGTCACACGTAGAAAATGCCCCCCCGGGTCATACCAGTCGCAAAGGAGCCCATGACAAACATCGCGTTGCTGCGTTGAATGGCAATGGACAACCTTTGCAGCAGGTAGGCCCCGGACAAACCCTCTCACGAAGCCGATGACCCACCTCTTTTATGAAGGCCAAAGCCTCTGATCCCCAGCAGCCTGTAGTTTCACACTGTAGTCTCAATTGTGTTTTTAAGTTTAGGGCATTCTATAATATGTAACCGGGGAAGAGCTGGTTTTCCCCAACACAGGAATCCTCGTGGGGGAATCAGGGTTCTCTAGTAAAGTTATTGTTATATGTTAAAAATTCTTGTGCTTGAGCCATTCAGTCTATATTATTACGTCGTCACGGTAAAATGTTTACAAAGTTATGATTCTCCGTGGCGTTATGGTTAAGTCTATTAGCCTAAAAATCTTGCCGCTGCCTTGTCTTTACGTATTTGAAATGGCTAAATTTGTTAAAAAATATCAGAAAACATTCTACAAGCAAGCGAGTGAAGTAACTGCAAGAGTGAAAAGAAAACCCAACAGGCTAGTTATGAGCGAAATTCCCAAGACTACTAATTATCAAAAGAATTGCTATTGGATGGGTCACGTCATATATAACAAAATACTGTCTTATCTTAGCAAACGCCTATTTTCAATCTGTTTTGATATTATCTTCTTTTTAATTTGTTTTTATAATAATGTTTTTCTAACTGTAACAGTGCAAAATACACATGTCCTAATTTTATTCGAAATCTGTTAGGCTTTTCTAGATGTATGTCCCATTTGTAACACTTAGGCCACACTGAAAATATTGCACTCCTAGTCACTTGTAAATATTTGAATTTCGAATTATTTAATTTTTAAAAATATAGATTATCTTTTATGGAATTGAATAGTTGTAAGCGGGAAACTGGTCGTCATTTGTTTTTTCTGGGGTTTTGAGGTGAACAATTTGCACTGAAAATGGATTTGACGCAAAAAGACTTGAGGCAATTATTTTTTACGATTTCAAAAGTTATCTTTCTCCGCAAGAATGTAGTGCTCGTCTTCAAAATGCTTTTGGGCTTGAAGCACTGCATTTAAGCACTGTAAGACGGTGGTACGCAGAATTTAATAGAGGGCGAGTTTCTCTCAATGACGATTTTCGTGAAGGTCGGCCGTCTACCGCAGTGACTAAGTAAGAAAACGTAGCTGCTGTCAGGTGACTAATAGAGGAAAACCGACGAACTACCTATGACGAAATTCGTGGATAATTAGGGATAGGTATGAGCCAAATTTAAAATATTTTACAAGAAAACTTAAAAGTCAGGAAGCTTTGTTGCCGATGGATTCCCTATGAACTGACATCAACTCAGAAACAAGCCCTTGTTGATTGGAGTCTAGAAATGCTGCGAAAGTGTGACCACGGGCGTTCAAATGCAGTATATAATATGGTTACAGGAGACGAAACATGGATATATTGCTACGATCTGGAAAAAAACTACAGTCAAGTGAAAGGGTCTTTGAAGGTGACCGAAAGGCCAACAAAAGTGCACCAAGCAAAAAGCGTCGATCGCTTGTTTTTTTTCAAAGACAGGTTATATTTGTACTGTACCATTAGATAATAAGAGAACGGTTAATGTTGAGTGGTACACAACCACTTGTCTGCCCAGTGTCTTTGAAAAGGTCCGTAAGAGACGACCAAGCCGCATTCTCTTACAGCAAAGAAGACAAAGGCATATTTGCAGTCTGAAAAAGTGGAGATTGTGACCCATATTTCTTATAGCCCGGACCTTGCGCCCTGCGATTTCTATCTTTTTTTTTTCTAAAATCAAAGATTTGATGAGAGGTTTGATATTTAGGTCTCCCGAAGAAGCGGTGACGACGTTCAACCAACACGTTGAAAACATGGCCTCAATTGATTGGGCCTCACGCTTCGACAAATAGTTTGATCGTATGAATAAATGCTTAAAATGTAATGGCGAATATTTTGAGAAGCAAAAAATGTATAGTCAT
This sequence comes from Coleophora flavipennella, assembly GCA_947284805.1. Lineage (NCBI taxonomy): Eukaryota > Metazoa > Arthropoda > Insecta > Lepidoptera > Coleophoridae > Coleophora > Coleophora flavipennella. The sequence continues at coordinate 10,126,979 of OX369281.1, read as the reverse complement.
AGTTATAAATTGTTTTGTTTAAAAGTTACGCAAAACTTTCAGTGTGGCCCTCGTATTCTTTATATGTAAGCTGTTGATTTCCCAAGACTGTAAAAATGAAATTAAATAAAATTCTGACTTTTCACTTGCTTTTTTCTGACTTTTCTTTTTGGTTTCTACAACGAATTCTTTTTAATTTTTTGTGTTTAAAATGTTCATAGATTAAAAAAGTTGGTGGTATATAATTATATAATTTGTGCTCCTTTTCTACAACCCTAGTCTCCTTCCCCTCCAAGACCTTCTCATATTCACATTAAGACCTTCACTCCTGTGAGCTCAGACGCGGTATGGAGGGCGCGTCGAGGCTGCACCCTGAAATAGGAATACCGATTTGTTAACTCCTGCAAGAAGGTATGTTTCCGAGAAAAGACCAGTTTAATTGTTCTTTCACATCGTCGCAGTTACTTTAATACTTTATTACATTCTTAATCCTAACAACCATTTGCTTTAGCAAATGATTATAATTATGACTACCTAACATCATATTAGGTAAAAGACGTCCACTACTGGACATAGGCTTCCCCCGAATTGGGGGGTTTTGCCCTAATCACCACGCTTGGCAGGCTGGCTGGCGATCTCAGTGTGCAGTATGGTGGTACGTACGCGGAAAGGACATTTCCGTCCATGGCTTTTGGATCCTTTAGTTGTCTTTAAACGACACGCTCGGGAAAAGATCGGGTGGGCCGCAGGCCGTACCAGAGGCTAATTATTATTTAATTATAGATCTGAATTTATCTTTAAGTTTTTATCAGTCTATAACCAATCTGGAACCGTCGAAAAAGGAACTTGGTGGCAACAAAAGAAGTAACATTAAAACATGCAGGCGGATATTTCGCGGCCCCCATTTATTCCTCGTGCATTATTCATGGCCGGTGTCTCGTAACGAGTCGGTTTCAGACCGAAAGCTACTGTCGATAATGAACTAAAGTTTTTATTCAGATAACAATTCTTACTGAGCGAAATTCCTTACATAATATCGAATTCGCAGCACGAGAGAGCGCGCGCTAGGAACATTTTTCCCCCTCTGATTATATTACATTATTAAGGCGCTCCTCAGGATTTTTAAAGATGCTTTATTGATAAAGGTCCTATTAAGCTAAGTGGTCTCATTTAGGCATTCAATACAGCTCTTCGGCATTGCTTATTCAACTTTCGGGTGAAAATTGATTTGATTTAAATTTTTGACAGAATGCGGCGTGTTACTGAATTTTGGCAAGAGATTAGAAGGAGACAGATATGTCGCCGTCATCTGGTTGAATCTGCTATTTGAATGAATGACTAGCGCGTTCATTGAATGACGACATTTAATTGAATGACTAAAGGACAACTCGTCAAGTTGTTTAATGTAACGTTCAACGTCTTGACTGAACGTCATTTAGCCAAGTTGTTAAATGGGATATTCCGAATAAAAACCGACGATTTCTTCTTCTGCGAAGCATTCTGCTACCCATGGGGGGGACGCTCATTTACAGTTTTTTTTAGAAAAATCTAATTTTTGCCAACTCCCTTTTCGTTGTATGGAATTTTACGTTCACAATGTGAACAAGCCCTAATTCTCACAAATAAACTAAACAATAATTCTATAAACTAAATTTCAATCACCTGACTGATTTTACGTCCGCTCTGTTCAAAGGGCTATGTTACAATCCGCTAACTAATTGGACGTTGAGTGACGCTTTTTCAATCAACGTTCTGCCTAGTCATTCAATTGAATGTCCTCATTCAATGAACGCGCTAGTCATTCAATCAAATAGCAGATTCAACCAGATGACTGCGACAGATACACAACGTTGTTGGCAGTATAAGACAAGGTGCTGATAAGATTCTACAGATTCTGTCAGGTCGAGGACATTGTTAAAACTTCAGGTGATCCAATTAATTAAATGGAGGGGTCGTTCGCCTACAGCAAAATAAATTCATAAGAGGCTCTTGGTACATCCCGGAGATATGACGCAGTTAACGTAAGAAGCTTGTCTTATACATGGTGGCCCAAATAATTCCACGGGCGCAGGAAAGGGATAATTAATCAGATGCTCTGTAGGCTCGGCCCTGTAGAAATTTGTGGTTACACCTGAGGCTCCGCAACTATGGTAATAGGTATATACCTACCTATTTCTTATTTAAACAGCGTGTAACAAAATTTATGTAGGACCCGTTAAATAAACTACTTTTGTTTCACAACACAATTTTTTTCTAATTTTTAGGGTTCCGTACAACAACAAAAAAACGGAACCCTCATAGGATCACTCGTGCGTCTGACAGTCTGTCCGTCCGTTTGTCACAGTCAATTTTCTCCGAATATACTGGACCAAATCAGGTGAAATTTGGTAGGATGGTGCAAAGTATTTTTTCTTTAAATAAGGGTAATTTTTTGGGGGACAAATTATGAAATTTAAAAAAAGTTATGCAAACCTTACTGTGTCATTTAATAAATAAAAGGGCTCAGAGGATCTCAAATATTGTTATTATTGTAAAATAAATAGTTTTGATTTTATTCATGAAAAAAGACGAAAATTGACCATTTCCCCCTCCCCTTGATAACCGAAACTACTGAGCCTAAAACTTTGAAAAAAATACAATATATAGTTCATTGCTTGTAACACAAAATACATGGGTACATGCCTAACAAGGTTTCGGCAACCAAAGTTCGTTTTACGCGATTTGTGGCTCAATTTTAATGTCTGGAGGAGTAATCTCACTTTGTTTTTGTATACTTACACATAAGTATATTTTAATCATTACAGCTCATATACGTCCCCACCGAGGGGCTCGAGCCTACCCTGAATCAGGGCGATTAGGCCTTAGTCGACCACGCGGGCCCAGTGCGGGTTGGTCGACTTCACACACAACCTTCGAGTTTCTTCGCAGGCGTGTGCAGGTTTCCCCACGATGTTTTCCTTCACCGTTAAAGCAATCGGTAAGTATGTACGTAAGTTTTTGAAAAACTCATTGGTACATTGGCCGTCCAGATTTGAACCCGGTACCTCTGGTTAGATGGACCGAGTCGTTACCGGTTGAGCCACCGACGCTTTACAAGGATATTTTAATAATACACATAATTAGTCCTTTTCAGTGACACAAGCAACCTGCATGCCAAATTTCATCAAGATTGGTTGAGGTGTTGAAGCGTGAAAAGGTAACAAACAAACTTTTCACATTTATTATATTAGTAAGGATAATATTGATTATCGTTTTAAATAAAGACACTTTCAGACTTGCCTTAATTTCACCATATAAGCTCATATACGTTCCCCACCGAGGGGCTCGAGCCTACCCTGACTGAATTAGGACGATCGGGCCTTAGTCGACCACGCGGGCCCAGTGCGGGTTGTTCGACTTCACACACTACCTTCGAGTTTCTTCGCAGGCGTGTGCCTGAATTAGGGCGATCGGGCCTTAGTCGACCACGCGGGCCCAGTGCGGGTTGGTCGACTTAACACACAACCTTCGAGTTTCTTCGCAGTCGTGTGCAGGATTCCTCACGATGGTTTCCTTCACCGTAAGAGCGTCGGATAAACGTACATATGAAACCGAAATTCGAAAACACATTATTACGTGGCAGGATTCGAACCACGTCCTCCCGGACAGAAGGTAGCGACCGTAATCGTTACGCCACGCTCTTTGCTTTGATTGACTAACTTAATAAAATTAAAGTAAGCAAATTAAACGATGTTTATAGGGCAACTTTAAGAACTGCACAAGTGCACAACAGTCGTTTAAAAATAAATTCTAGAAAAGTCGGAAACAAGGCGCCCGAACCCGAGCGAGTCTGTGTGGTTAACGGAATCAATTAATGTAATTAATTACAACCACAAACAAACAGGAACTAACTTTAAGAAATTTATAAAGTTATTTGTAACTAAACGAAAACCTCTAACGTGATAAATCCTACTAATATTATAAACGCGAAAGTTTGTAAAGATGTATGGATGTACGTTGGTTACTCTTTCACGCAAAAACTACTGAACAGATTTGGCTGAAATTTGGTAGGTAGACAGATAAGGACCTGGATACTACCTGTTAACACATAGGCTTCTTTTTGCCACGCGCACCCTAGAAAAGTCATCGAAACGTTGTCCACGCGGGTGAAGCCGCGGGAAACAGCTAGTCTAATCTAAGTAATTATACAGGTGTAACAAAATTAGAACCGTTAACTGAGGTTTGGTCCCAAAGGACTTATAGTCAATTCTTGCGGTTTTTTAGGGTTCCGTAGCCACATGGCAAAAAACGGAACCCTTATGGATTCGTCTTGACTGTCTGTCTGTCCGTCCGTATTTCACAGCCACTTTTTTCCGAAACTATAAGAACTATACTGTTGAAACTTGGTAAGTAGATGTATTCTGTGAATCGCAAATATAAACCAAAAACCAAATACATTTAAAAACACATTTCATGTATGGATACTTTCCTTAATTTTCTTTTTTTTTATTATTTTGTTTTAGTAAGATTATATATTATACACGCAAAATACCTTCAAGAGACACGTTTCATGTATGGATACTTTCCTTAATTTTACAATTGTTTTTTTTTATTGTTTTGTTTTAGTAAGATTATATATTATAGGTACACGTATTCTGTAAATTTCAACCTTTTACGGTTCAAAAGATTCATCCCTCTAAAAGTCAGACTGACGGACACACAGTGCAGGCTCAGTAAAAGCACACCCTGGACACTTTATATATTGGGCGAGAAAAGACATTTCTAATTCGAAATTATTTACAACGGCTCTTTTTTTTATTTATCTAAGGCTTTCGATTTTGTTTCGCATATGCATTTATTAAGTAAACTAGAAAGCAATGGGATTCGAGGCCCTGCCTATGAATGGTTAAAAACGTATTTACAAAATCGAAAGCAATGCGTTGAAATCACTAAACTGGATGAACAAGGCATGACTAAAAAATACCAATCGGGTTCCAGAAAAATGAATTCGGAGTACCACAGGGTAGTGTACTTGAACCACTATTATTCTTAATTTATATTAATAATCTACCTGACTTGATCAATCATAAAACTATCTTATTTGCTGACGACATTGCAATAATAGTTGCAACTGATAAGAAAATGACATTACAGAGACATGAATCAGAAGTAAATAGTACAATATTTAAAATAGTTCAATGGCTACAAAATAATAATTTACAAATTAATTTAAATAAAACATATTACATTACTTACAATAATTCCAAAAACTCATTACATATTAATTACAATGGACAATCATTACAGAGAACTAAAAAGACTACGTTTCTCGGTATTATCATAGATGATAAGTTAGATTGGAAAGGTCAAATTGAAAGGGTATGTGCTAAAGTGAATAGTTTTACTTTCGCCCTTTACAAATTAACAAAAGTGGCATCAAGACCTACAGCAGTAGCAGCCTACCATGCTTACGTCGAATCTATCCTTCGATATGGTCTAATAATGTGGGGTAATAGCACAGATGTGAACAAAGCTTTCATTTCGCAAAAGAAATGCATACGGGCCATATTTGGTGTAGCGACTGACACTTCATGTAGACCATTATTTAGTAAGCTTAATATATTAATTACCGTTACCTTGCTTGTACATATTCGAAATGGCTAAATTCGTTAAAATAAATTGTAAGGTATTCTATAAAGAGGCTAGAGATGGAGTGCAAAGAAATAGGAGAAACTCCAACAGATTAATTGTAGAGGACATACCCCAGAGCACTAGTTTTCAAAAAAACTGTTTTTGGATGGGACAAAGAATATTTAACAAAGTACCTGATGATATTACATTATTACCATTTAATAAATTTAAGAACAAATTCCATGCGTGGCTGCTTCAAAATATGTTTTATTCAGTCAATAAATTTTTGACACATAAATAATCCTAATAGAAATTATTGTTACAACTATATTTAAACATGACATGATGTGAATTTATTTAAAATATTGACATGTTTTCGTATTCTATATGTGGAGTGAAATTAATTGTTTGTTTGTTTGTTAATCTAATCTTTTCTTGCTTTTTTTTATGTTTCTAGTTATAAATTTGCATGCTATAACATAATATGGCTAAACAAGAGAGTCTACGGTCTTTAAACTAACATCAATTTTGTACCTTGTTTAATGGCAAATAAAGAATATTTTTATTTGTATTTGTAAAAACAAATGACAGCACAAACGAAATTACGGCGAAATCTTTTACGCTCGAGAACCAAACTAGCACCAATCTGCATCCAATTAAAGTCCAATACAAATCCTACTAGTATTATAGACGCGAAAGTTGGTAAGAATGTATGGATGTATGTTTATTACTCCTTCATGCAAAAACTACTGAACGGATCTGGCTGAAATTTGTTAGATAGGCAGATTAGGACCACTTACAATATTTTTTTTAGTTTGGTAAATTTTTTAACAATTTAGGCACTGTGTAGCAAAAAAGTTATATATTTTTATAGTTTAAAAAATAAAAGGGCAAAATAATTTTCTATTAGGTATTTTTTATGTGAACTTTCATTTTTTTTAAACCATTAAATATGCACAATATAAGCCAATAAATAAATCATTTTTAACTCTTAGATAATCTTGCATAGATACGAAGTAATCGCCTGTTAATACTTATTATTTCCACCCTGTATATATACTTTGGCAATAGAGTCCCGTTACTTAGTAGGAACGATGAAAAGTGGTGATTCCAAAGGCGTAAATTAAAAAAAAATACAAAAATGATAGGTATTTGAATTGATAACACGGGCACACCCCGGACACTGCATACAACTGTCGTGAAATGACATTTCTAAAAACAAATGACAGAGCAAACAAAATCACGGCGAAATCCTACACGTTCGAGAACCAAACTGTAGCCAATCTGCATCAATCTTGGTGACGAGGGGGTGAGGTCGGAATCTATAGAGCGGCAGGGAGTGTCCATACTGTATGTTAGTACTTATATATAACGGCTACGGTACACGGGCTACCGCTCGCTCGTTAAACAATAAACCAGAATAATATTAATCTACTTTTAGAGCCTAAAATAACTCAGTTATTTTATTATAAACCAATTAACATTCTAATATTTCGCAGGAAAAAAAAGGAATTCCCACAGGCTACTTTTACAAAGAGAAACTTTTCTTTGATCTGAACTTTGGGAACTTGAAAACGTAATTTTTCATATTGTCTCCTTTCCGTTCAAAATACAATCAAACGAAAATTGTGGGTTCATTTTATTCTTTTTTGTGCGCCTGTGACAATCAAGAATGATGTAACCCAGTTGACCTTTTGCTTAGTTTGAGGCCTTTTATTGAAATTAACGAATGGATTTCTGTGGGAATTTTCTTAGGTTAATTTAGTCATCGGACGCTGAGGTGCTTCTTCGTGTAAAAGTTATCAAATATTTCAGTATGCCCCATCTTTGTAAGGTAGCTCACTTAGCTGCCTTACAAAGATGAGGAAAAGGTACTGAAAGTTTCTGGAACTGACCACTTACAATAAAGCAATTTCGGAATTCAAAATCGGGCCTACACCAAAGCGACAAAAAACATTTTCAATGTTAAACTGATAATATTCGAGCAAGTTGTTCAGTTTCCTCTGTATTTGGAAAATTCAACTTTTGGACAAAGTAACTGCGGGTGTATTTTTTATGGTTCCGTACCCTAAGGGTAAATACGGGACCCTATTACTAAGACTTCGCTGTCTGTCCGTCGGTCTGTCTGTCTGTCTGTCCGTCTGTCACCGGGCTGTATTTCATGAACCGTGATAGCTAGACAGTTGAAATTTTCACAGAATAATGTATTTCTGTTGCCGCTATAACAACAAACACTAAAAATTAGAAAAAGTGAAAAAATAAGGTAGGTCTCCGCACAAAAACTTGTTTTTTTTTAAACGTGAAGAAACTAGCAACATCTAGTATGATGGTACGGAACCCTTTGTACTAGCTCCATCTAGTATGATGGTACAAAACCCTATGTGTGCAGTTCTGACTCGCACTTGGCCGGTTTTTTTTATCTTCAGCTAAGAAGGTAAGAACTTCCTACAAATTAATTATAAACGCTAATGGTAGATCTTTAAAGAAATTGAATAGACTTGTCGTGCCGGAGATGACAAAGAAACTAACCGTTTAAAAACTGCTGCCGGACTTCACCGTGCCGGGAGTTCTTCCACTTGGCTCTAAGCACTTTGTTCAAAGGATCTGCGAAAAACTAAAACTTCTACGAAATTTAAGCTTAGTGCTTACCATATTGCATTTCTTGTAACGCTACGTCACATAGCCCAAGCTTATATTGCTTAGTTTTTTATTGCTTTCTTCTCAACATTTTCTTTGTCTAAACACATCTGATTATTAGGGTTTCGTACCTCAAAAGGAAAAAAGAAACCTTCATAGGATCACTTCGTTGTCCGTCTGTATGTCTGTCAAGATCCTTTTTCTCAGGAACCCGTAGAGATATTAAGTTGAAATTAAAATTAAATACTTGGGTTTTCGGTCCCTTGGAGCTGTAAAAAAGCATGCTTCTAAGTCAAAGAAATGAAAAGATACGGCCATGTTATGGCCATTTATGTCATATATTTTGTTACTCTTAAGTTAATCGAAACCTATATAGTACTGCTGACCTAGAATCATTAAATTAGCCAAGAAGCAACATCTCATAGCACTAGTAAAGTAAAAAAAGTAAAGTAAAATCGAAAGTAGTAAATTTATAGTTATATCACATAAAACATATTTTTTGTAATTGCAAACTTACATTTGCTGCAGGAGAATTAACCGTGGTGTATATCGATGTATGGTAGATCATTTTTCAACTACAAAGTTAAGTTTGTCCTTTGATACGATGTTGCACTCGTTGATGTTTGTAGGGTTTCGTTCCCTTTTGGTACGGAACCATCAATACGCGAGTCCGACTCGCAATTAGCCGCTTTTATTATATTGTTGTTTCTTACTAGAGACAAAACAATTCTATGTGCTACGGATGTTGTGTCAACTGTCAACGACGGACGGACGGACGGTCAGAACTAAATAGTTGATAAACGTTCTTTTTAAGGACTACAGAATCCTAAAAAAGTAAGTTTATTATTTTACTTTATCAAAAAATAACATTGTACCACTATGGGTAAAAAACAGTCACGTATAAATTTTGTATAAATCTATTTTCCCGAATTCACCATACATTTTTGGGGATAGTTTAAGTATAAGCACCATTCTTAATTTATGCTAGTGAATCTTGTCACGCCCTATAATTTATTTTCACGGTCAAGTTTCAGACAGCAGTGGAATACACTCGGGCAAAGGGACCTCGAAGCCGACAAGATTAAATTGTCTCGCCAACTCGCATCTCTTAGTTTAACTTGAACTTACAATAGAAAAGTTCCGACGCGATTATCTTGTTATTTCAGCCCGCCCTCTTTGCTTCGTGCCTAGCGCTGGCTGTTGATAAACTGGCCAGTGTTTGTTTCGAATATTTACTTTTAAAATCGATTGCTCGCTAAGAAAGTAGAAAAAGATTTTTCATCCCATCTATTGATATGACATCTATGACTGACTCGGTGGCTGGGTGTTAAATATCTATATATGTATGTACTAGCAGCGAAACCCGGCGTTGCACGGGTATAAATACACCGCATGTTTAGTAGTGTCAAAAATACATAAGAATCCATTTTTTAATATAAATATTAAACATTCCTATCTGAAATATTTTCTGTCATTAAACATACGTTGTATATAAACTATATCCAATAAACTAATTAGAGAATTAAAATAATTTTAAGAAACAGTTCAATAAATGGAAAATTTATGTTTTAATCATACAATTATTCACATATTATATCATTCATATACATATATATATATATATATACATATTACTCTATACATTAACATATATTGTACACGTTTCTGTTTATATTATATGATTATATATTTTTTGTTTTAAATTTATTTTTCTAATACTTGCTTATACACTACATTTATAGTTTTATTGTCTGGACTATAAATAAACAAATTTTGAGGTGATCCTACTCGTGAGCATGCGACGTATAGTTGGCCATGTGCAAAGCACGGTTCTTTCAAGTCAACGCCACAATATTGAAATGTTTGGCCCTGTGCTTTATTGACAGTCATGCTGTAAGCCAACTTTACCGGGAATTGTAAGCGTTTAAAAGTAAAGGGCAATCCATTTGATATTAAAGGTATCCGTGGTATAAATACTATCTGTCCTTTATCTTTACCAGTCATTATACTGGCTTCGATAATATTATTATGTAGTTGTTTGATGCAGAGTCTCGTACCATTACATAGTTTCGGCGAGTTCAAATTTCGTAATAAAATAACTGGTGAACCAATTTTTAATTTAAGACAGTGTAATGGCATTCCTGGAACATTTAATGAATTTAAAAATTCAGTAGGAAAATTAACACTTTCTGCCTCATCAGTCATTGTATCAATTGATGTGTAAATTTTTTCTTCTCCCGGAATCATTCCCTGGATGATGCTGTTGATGTTGTTGACAACGTCGTTCTTTGTAGCTAGAATAATTCGTTCGCGTAACCATTCTGAATTGATATAATTCTCAACAATATTTGGATATATTTCATTTATAAGTTGTTCAGGTGTTTCAACAACATTACATAACTCGTTAGTTAACATTATTTGGCCAGTATTTTTATCTATTGGATAGGTGCCTTCTCCTATTTGTAAAAGTTTTTCTGAAAATTCTAGTGCCTTTTTATCTCCTGAAATTTGCGCCCTCATATTTGTTGTTAATTTAATTATTTTTACGTAATCCCATATGAACGACTTCTTCAAGCAAGCATTAATTTCATCTGCTGGTGTCGATTTGGGAATGACAGGTAACGTTTGACGAAAATCGCCTGATAGTATTAACAACACACCTCCCATTATATGCTTGTTGTCACGTAAATCTTGAAGTGTTCTATTAAGTGCTTCTAGAGATTTTCTATGGGCCATTGTACTTTCATCCCATATAATCGCTTTGCACTGTTTCAATATTTGTCAACGTGCTGATGATTTTGATATGTCACATACCGGAAACTCGTAGTCAGCTACATTTAATGGTAATTTCAACCCAGAATGCGCTGTTCGTCCACCATCCATAAGAGTAGCCGCTATCCCAGATGACGCCAGGGCAAGAACAATTTCTTTATCTGCACGGATTTCAGCTAAAATTAAATTCAACAACCATGTTTTCCCGGTGCCACCAGGTGCGTCTAAAAATATTATGCCACCTTGCTGATTTCTATAATAATCCATTATTGTATCGTATGCCTGTTTTTGACTTTGAATTAATCGAGGTTTGTTGTGTTGTATGTAAAGTTTCAATTCTTCTGTATTATAATTTGTTTCTCTTAAAAATTCACTGTTCATAGCATCCAAATGACATCGTTTAGGACATTGAACACCTAGTTCTACTAACGGTTGGTTAGATATTGCTAGACATTTATCTTCTATCAATATCAAAGCTTTGTTAAAAATTTCTTAATTAAAAGTTATTTCTAAGTCCGGGTTTTGTCGTCGTAGTTCAGCTAAGATATCATCGCTCATATATTCTTGATATTTTAGCCATAGGTGATTTGGATTAGAAGGATTACATGTAGTTAATATAATTGCAAAGAGTTCACGAAGTTGACTTGCTGTTGCTGTTTGGGCTGCTTCGTTCATAGCTGACTCCCAATGATTATCGTTTTCAAGTAGACCCAATCTTTGACATGCTTCGCGGTATGTTTCACAAATGTAACCATCGACAGTTTTTAAGTCTTCAAAACACGTTGGGCCTCGAACAGTGTGTAGTAATAAACGTAAATAGAAACATTCAGCGTTTTTGGGTGCACTGTGTAGACTCGCCCTATTGTGTTACTCTTGAGTACTTCATCATGTCCCTCAACTGGCATTCCACGTTTTCGAGGATTAAACTTTTTACTTGTTGTATCCCACGTATAATAACTTGGTACCTCTGAATAAAGTAAAGTCTTGGCAAATGGATCTTTCTGGCATAATTCAAAGAACGCTGTTAAAGTTGTTCGTGATGGTGGTTCTGTCGCAACTTTCTGTGCCGTTTCTGTAGTGAAAAACACACGTTGTCCATTTTCCAGGTGGACGGATAAATGGAGAACCGGCGGATCTCGATCGTGAATCGGAAAACTTAAAATTCGCCAAACCGCTTCGTTGGTATTAATGTAACGACCCATTTGATACTGAACTATTTCATCATGTTGGTTTTCTTTGGCCACTGTAAAAATGGCCATATCACTGCCTTTATTAATGTATTTGCATACGTATTTAATTGATTTGACAGAACTGCAGTATTCAACATTGATATGGGCATTAAACATTTTGGATAAAAGTGGATTGTAAGGAACTACCCATTGATTGTTAATTTGAATTTCTTGATTGCCTCGTATTTTAATTTTAGCTGTAAATCCGCCTTGTTCTGATGATCGACGTCTGTATTTCGGATATCCATCTTCGCCGGTAACTGTTTCATTTAAAAATGGCTTTGGATAACGTTTCGTACATATTTGATCTTTCATGCATGGAGAACTTCTATTTAGTTCACCACACGGGCCATGAATCATGTTTTTCACTATTATATTATAAAGGTCAGGATCTTCTTCCGGGTTTGGAAATTCAGCTTTGATGATATTATCTATTCGATCCGGATGAATTTTATTTTGAAGCCAAATTAAGTTGTGAGAATGTGGCAATCCTCGTTTCTGCCATTCGATTGAATACATCCAGCAAATAACAGCACCAAATATTTGATATTTTGTGATGGCATCAATAAATTTAATTTGTTTTTGGCGGAAAACTCGGGCAACAATATCATGTCGATCGCTGGCCGCCTGTTTATATTGTAATTCATCTTTGATTTCCGCCCATGAAGAATTACATGTAAATGTTATAAATAAATCTGGTCGGCCGTGTTTTCTGACATAAGTTATCGCATCTTGGGCATATTCATGCATGTGACGTGGACTTCCAGTAAACGTAGAAGGCAAGATGACCAATTTTCCCATGTTATCAACGTTTCCATCATTTATCATAGCATCTCTTAAATGAATGTATTCATCAGAACGTAACTTTCGTTGATTATGGCGAATAAATTCTAATCTTTCCGTCTCCACTTTAGCATACATATCAACCATAAACTGCTGAAATAACTGTCGACAATTTAAAACATGGTTATATTCAATATTTCTAGTCATAATTCGATAAGCATAAAATTGCATAGCTGATACTTTTTTGTTAGTTTCTACACCTGTAGCGGGATCGATTTGTTGTATATTTAAGTGATAACCATCTTCACCTTGCCAAAAAATTAACGGGTACTAGGGCATCATAACTTCGATGTGTTTCAGCAATACGTTGCAATTGATTACTTCGGCGTTGAATAATAATATCACGATGGCTATATTCATTATCAACAATTACTACAGCAACTTCGTCCGTTTGAGGTGCATTAAACCTTCGTTCATGTTGACCGGCTGGTCTTTTATCCGCTCGAATGACGATCTTATAATTGTCTGCAACCATTTTGTCTAAAGAAGTTTTAAACACCTTGATAAGTTGATTATTATCGTGAAGTAGACGCTGTAATTTTTGAATAATGTCTCGTTGTAGCCCCTGAATGCGAGAACAACGTTGATTTATTTCAAGTTCTTCGTTACCAATAAAATATATTTGAAGAAACTTTGCAGTTCCATCGGACATTGGCATCAGAGATCCTACTCGATGATAAATTTGGCCTTGAACCTTGAAAACTGGGCTGAAATTTTCTTCCTTGCATACCAAAGTTGCTCCAAATGAAGTCATTTGGAAACAACAATTATATCGACGTATATTTTGAAGGAAATGATTGGAATCTGGCGTTTCTCCATTCATATATGCGAGTAACTCTGATGGTGGTACATTTAATGCTGGTAAATTTACTTTACCACTTGAGCAGCACATACCAGCAGTTTCTCCCTTGAATTTTCGTGCATGACAATACTTGCATATCGTATCCATTTGCCGATGATAACATTTGGATGTTCGTTATATTTTTTTTTGCAATCATAATGGAACGCCTGAAGTTCTAGACTCTCTCGCGAAGCAGCGCGTCGTTGGCGTAAAGCAGCCATTTTTTCTTTACTTTTGCTCTTTTCCATTTCACGTTGGTCAGCAGATTGACGATTTCGAATCGACTGTACTCGGGACCGGGTTTCCTCGTTAGTGTGTACTCTTTCTTCATCGGTTTGATTTTCTCTAATTCTTTTTACACCTTTACGAATATTCGAAAGTCGTTTTTCCCTTTGTTCTTCTGTCTCATTTTGACGTGCTATTTTTTTTCTTTTTGAATCAACTTTAGATTTTGTAAATATTGTTTTACGCTTTGGCATATTGTATATGTAATATAATAAAGTTACACAAATCGATCTCTTGCTTGTTACGATAATAAGACTGACGAAAAAACACTGAATTTTCGTTTATAAACAATCAAAGATAGAAATTTCTCGTATTAAAACACTCTAGAACATACAGGTAGTTTGTTATTTTTTACTTGTCAAAATCACTTGAATTAGTTTGAGCACTGTTCACTTTCGACTCCAATTGATCTTCACTCGACTGCTAACACCATTGAACTAACGAAAAGTCACTGAATTTCGCTTTATATACCATAAGACATGGAAATTTCTAGCACCAGAATACTCTAGAACATTCAGATAATTTGTTCTTTTTTATTCGTCAAAATCACTTGAATTGTTTGAACACTGTTCACTTTTGATCCCAATTGATCTTTACTCGACTGCTAATACGATTGAACTAACGAAAAGTCACTGAATTTCGCTTTATATACCATAAGACATAGAAATTTCTCGAATTAGAATACTCTAGAACATGCAGATAGCTTGTTATTTTTTATTTGTCAAAATCATTTGAATTGTTTTGAGCACTATTCACTTTTGATTCCGATTGATCTATACTCGATTGCTAACACGATTGAACTGACGAAAAGTCACTGAATTTTGGCTTATATAGCATCAGACATGGAAATTTCTAGTACCAGAACACTCTAGAATATTCAGATGTATATCATTTAGATTTAGGTCTGGTAGATAAATTATAACACTTGTACTTATTTCAGAATTTTCCAGATCATTCCAGAATTTTTAGAACTTTCTAGAGCTTTCCAGATCCATAACATTAAGTTGTGTACATTCTAGAGCTTTTTAGATGATGATATTCAGTTTAACTCATTCTGGAGCTTTCTAGATTATTTCAGAAATCTCTAGAATTTTCTAGAACATTCCAGATCGATAATATTCAGCTTAACTCATTCTAGGACTTTTGAGATCATTCCAGAAATCTCTAGAATTTTCTAGAACATTCCAGATCGATAATATTCAGCTTAACTCATTCTAGAGCTTTTGAGATCATTCCAGAAATCTCTAAAATTTTCTAGAACATTCCAGATGATAATATTCAGTTTAACTCATTCTGGAGCTTTCAAGATCATTCCAGAAATTTTTAGAATTTTCTAGAACATTCCAGATCGATAATATTCAGTTTAACACATTCTGGAGCTTTTTAGATCATTCCAGAAATTTTTAGATCTTTTCAAGAGTTTTCATGAGATAGAAAAGGACAGATATATATCTGAATACATTTTCGCCACCCACAACCACCCACTTCTACCCACCGCGACCAAACTCCCTTACTCCCACCTGGAGACCAAGGGGTATTTACCACCCCAACGGGAAGTTGATTGGAGTTAGTGGTGATAGAGAAAACCCTGGCTTTACGTACTAACATAAGCATTTTATATATATATATATAGATTTAAAAGTATTTAAGTAAGTATATCAGTCTCTGGTTCCCATAACACATAAAATCCTTCTTTGGGGCCAGATGACCATGTGTGATTTGTCCCAGAATATTTATATTTATTTATTTATTCGAAAAGGACGACTTGGTGCACCCAAAGGTGGTGTTTTCTATAAGAAACTTTTAGCGGGCAGTAATGAGTTTTTAATTCTCTTTATAAGTGCGCCGCAATTATCTTTGCCGCGCACTTTTTGAATTTGGAACATCTTAGTGTTCAGCGCCAAAGAAATCGGACGCAAATATTGTTCGAATAAAGACTGGCTGGTACGACGGCCCATAGTCGCGCCGGCGGCTGAATAAAAAAAAAGAAATCAAATTAAAAACGCGCGAACTGCAGCCCGCGTTTTCGTCAATTTCCACGGATTGTTAGAAATTCATGGTTTTGTTTTTAAAAATGAGTTCTTCAAGTGAAAGTATAGAATTAACTCCTGAAAGTATTAGAACTGATGCAAAAAATGTGATGGGTAATCTATTACCTGCATAATCCCTGGAGAATAAAATATGAGGCGCCTTTTATTTTCTCATAGAGGATGATGAAAAGTAGAGTGTATCACTAGGGCGTAAAATATATTTTTGACTCAGGCGACGAACTTTGAATCCCTCGCTACGTTCAGGCTTCTACGAAAGAATACCTCGCTACGCTCGGGATTCTACTCTAGAATCCCTCACTTCGCTCTGGATTCAAAAAAACGTCCTCGCCGCAAAAATATTGTTTTGCTCCCTTATGATACAATCTACTATTCCATCACACCTATTCGAAAAAGTGCGAACAAAATTCTACTTTGTTCCCTAGGGAGTTTTGGTTTCTCTCTACTGATGATTGGTCGGTGTTGGAGCTGGAGTTTGAGCTATCTCTCTTCTGATTGGTGCGCATTCCTGCTTCTATTTTCTCATAGGTCGTGATGAAAAATTGTGCCTCACTCGGGGCCAAAATATTTTATTCTCGGGCCACGTATATTGAGTTCCTTGCTAAGCTCAGAATTGTATTGTGAACCTCTCATAAATGGTTTGTCATTATGAACTGAACAATTTTCATACTACAACTACCTCTCATACAAAATTTGTAATCAACTGAACAATTTTCACACAACAACTACCTCTCATACAAAGTTTGTCACCAACTGAACAATTTTAATTCTACAATTTTTCCAAAATAAAAAAATTAACAGTTCAAATAAATTGATCAGCTGATTCGCGAACTTTGTATGGGAAGTCCACATTTTTTTTGGGATTTCATCAATGTTGTATAACAAAAAAATGATAATTTTCCTACCATGCAGTTTAGTGTAATCTGTAGTTAAATTATCTTCTTCTCTTCATCATATCAGCTCATATACGTCCACACCGAGGGGCTTGAGCCTACCCTGAATTAGGGCGATCGGGACTTAGTCGACCACCACGCGGGCCTAGTGCGGGTGGGTCGTCACTTCACACACAACCTTCGAGTTTCTTCGCAGGCGTGTGTAGGTTTCCTCACGATGTTTTCCTTCACCGTAAGAGCGACGGATCTGTAATTATTCCATGATTACTATTAAAGGTCGATGAAAGAGCGACTAGCATAAACAAAAAACTTAACCTAACATAGAATAATCATCATCATCATATCAGCCGAAGGAAGTCCACTGCTGGACATAGGCCAGGATCTCCACGACGACCGGTTCTGCGCTGCCCGCATCCAGCGGCTTCCCGCGACCTTCACCAGGTCATCGGTCCACCGAGTGGGAGGCCTGCCTACACTACGCTTTCCGGTGCGTGGTCGCCTAATAAACATAGAATAATAGTAAACTCTAATGAAAGATACTTTAGGCATACCTATGATTCTACAATTTTAACCGCCTCAGTGGCTTAATGGTTCAGTCAATTAGCTTCACATCATGAGGTCGCCGGCTCTTTGTATGACTAAGTTTGGTTGGTGGAAGTGCATTTTCTACGCCCGCCTGAATAGCTACCACCATCTTATCTAAGTCTAGCGGCCAATCATCAATAGTCTGCCTTAAGATGGTGTACGAAACCGGTCGCTAACAAATTATAACGTGTAGTTTTGTTCAATTTATGTGGAACTAGCTTTTGCCCGCGGCTTCGCCCGCGTGGACATAGTGGTGCGCGAGTCGCAAGCGGACATGAGTTTTCTCTAGATCCCTCGGGAACTATTTCATGATATGCTAATTAGTAAATTATGTCATTTCCCACCCCTTCAACCATCTCTGTGCAAAAAATCACAACAGTCCATATACATGTAGTCTAGCGTATCTGGTAGATATACGAGAGGGGAATGTTCCGTTGTAACGTTAAAGAAACTAACCAAAAAAAGAGGATTTTTTATGTTCCCCCAGGAACTGCATCGGACTATGCTATTTTCACGGGATAAAAAGTAGCTTATGTTCTTTTCCGTGACACAGGCTACCTGCATGCCAAATTTCATCAGGATTGGTTAAGGTGATGAAGCGTGAAAAGGTTACAAACAAACACATTTTCACATATAAAATATTAGTAAGGGTTAGTGTAAATATATACCAAATTTTTTCTTTTTTTTTATTAAAAATTTGAGTGCGTTTGAGCAAGCATCAATGTTAACAGCATTGTTGTGCTCCAGGTTGAAGATAAGGAGTCAGTTCTCCATTGCGTTGGGAAAACTTGGCAAGCCTGCTTCCATCTTCGGTATCGTCGTTACTTACCATCAGGTGAGATGATGCCAAGGGCTTATCAATTGTGAATTAAAAAAGTCCCTAAGCACAAGGATGAAAGTATTTAAAACTTAATTGTCCGAAACCAGAGTTTATAGATAAGATATTGATTTCTGACTCTTCATTCGGAATTTCTATTCTATTCAGAGAACCTGTAAAATCTCTTCAAAGTGAAGGGTTAGATAACTAAAGAGACTATTCAATGGCTAGAAAAATATGAAGTTATTCGAAATATACGCACAGTGAAGATTATTTATTCGAGGTCATTTTTAGGGTTCCGTGCCTCAAAAGTAAAAATGGAACCTTTATAGGATCACTTTGCTGTCCGTCCGTCTGTCTGTTAAGATCCTTTTCCTCGGGAACGCATAGAGGTGTATACCATATACTCCGGTCTATGCGTTGGGGAATCTTGGTAAGCCCGCTTCCATCTTCGGCATCATCGTCACTTACTGTGGATAAAAAAAAATCTTGGCGAAAAAAGACAAATATGTACTAAACTAAGTTGGTAGATATCTATATTATTATACCCGTCGAGGAAGTTATGCTTGCTACGATAGCTACTTATCATAAATTCATAAGCCATTAGCCATAAGTAACAGAATTAAAATGTAAGAACCAACAATAATATTATTTATCTACACTCATGTCGTAAATCCTTCATTTACTTATCAGAAACGCTAAGCAAATGATATACCTTTCGATGGAGCCGTGACTAAGGATCCATACAAATTTCATTTCGTTATCGCAAAGTTGTAACAAAATGAAGATTTTTTTTTTTAATTTTTACGCAGATGCTTGCTATTTGAGCACACTAGCGTGTTTCGGAACGCAACCTTGGCGTCGCGCATGCGCGGTGCGATATTACTGCAAATTTATTTTCGCGCCATTAACGTTTGTATTTTTCCGCAGTTTGTATAATATGTAATTCGTTATTCGTTGTAATAAGTAAGTCGTTATTACAAGTTTTTATAAACAATGATTACTTTATTTTGTCTTTAATTTAAATTTGTTGTATGAGTGTAGATAAACTATTGTATGCAACTGTACATAATTAGTATTTAACACTCGTGTATACTTTTATGAAACTCGCTGCGCTCGTTTCATAAACCACACTCGTGTTAAATACCCCTCATTATGCAACAGTTGCATAAATAGCTATTTTATAATCTTACCTTGCCGACTGAGTTGGTAATCTAAAAAATGTTATTCCTGGTTTTGATATCGAAGAATTCGAACAACTATATACGGAACAATACCGATAATTTTGTGCCATAATTTACTAAAAATGCACGGGAAAGCGTCTCTCACCGAACGTTCACGTCGGAATGTAAATGCAGGCCACTCGAGACTGTTGGTTGCCGAGATAGGCTGAGATTTCGAAGCGCGTCGTTTCGACCAGTTTGTATGAAGATAACATACTGTTAATTTAGTGTATTGTGCCTGCGCGGTGTTATCTATTCTGGCGTATTCCGCGCAATTTAATAATTTTAATAACAAAAAACAAATGCGATTTGACCATGGGTTTCTTGGGGAAAGTTGTTAAGTTTCATGAGTACAAGCTCTATAATTAAAAAAGTGCATACCTTTGTTAAGACCATGTATAACAAAAATGCCCATTGGAGGCGAAGCCACGGGCAACAGCTAGTATTTCATAACCTAGTGGCTACCTATACAAATCCAGGTTTTTCTATATTTTTTCTTTAAGTGGCCATCCCTACTAATATTATAAATGTGAAAGTAACTCTGTCTGTCTGTTACGCTTTCCCGCAAAAACTACTGAACGGATTTGCCTGAAATTTGGTAGGTAGACAGATTAGGACCTGAATTAAGACATAGGCTACTTTTTAACACGCTCGCGAGACGCTTGCGGCTCGCGCACTGCGCAACCTCGAAAAGTCATAGAAACGTGGTCCACGCGGGTGAAGCCGCGGGAAACAGCTAGTAATATTATAAATGCGAAAGTAACTCTGTCTGTATGTTACGCTTTCCCGCAAAAACTACTGAACGGATTTGGCTGAAATTTGGTAGGTAGACAGATTAGGACCTGGATTAAAACATAGGCTACTTTTTAACACGCTCGCGAGCCGCTTGCGACTCGCGCACTGCGCACCCTCGAAAAGTCATAGAAACGTGGTCCACGCGGGTGAAGCCGCGGGAAACAGCTAGTATTTTAATAAAACTTTGTGAGTGACTAGAACTTGATACCTAAGTCCTACTACACTGGGTATTCAGGAAAAATCGTAAGAAGGTACTCCCATACCAACCCACATTATTTGGAAATTTTTAATCAAGTCTGACTCGCCCTTTTCTTTGCTACTGGGTTCAGCGTATTTTATTAATCTTATTTTATTTTTATTTTATATGGTTATTGAAATGACAGCGTTAAATCTACAGTAATGAAACTTTAGAAAATACATATGCCAATAAATTTCAAGTTCTTAAAATTTAACAAAAATATTCAAATCAAATCTAAAGGTTGTCTGGAAGAGATCGCTTGTTAGCGATAAGACCGCCTATATGTACAACTTCCATTCATTGTATCTTTTTTTTTTCTCTTATGTTGTGCAATAAAGTGTTTTCAATCAATCAATCAATCAATCAAATCTATCTATCCGCGTGCAATCGACTACATCAGATGTGTTGTTTGTTAGTATTAGTGTGTGTGAGGGTGTGTATGCGTGTGTGAATGTATGTTTATTTTAATTTTAATTATTTTGATCTAATAACGTCAAAAACTGATTCCCTGAATTGGTTGCGCTTTTCGTAAAATATTTAATTTAGTATTTTTAATGTTCATTTTTGTACGCCAGACGAAGACGGCTACGCGAAAAAGTATGCACAGCGTGGCTATGCAATTTATTTTTTCCGTATACGATTACTCACGCCCATGTCAGTCTGCAGCCTATAAACTTTGTATGTGCAGTCTGTCGCCAGATCGGGCTCTTTGGCTCACGCTGTCAGGCTTTCGGGCTACACCATACAGCACACGACAGGCTAATATATTTACGCAGTGACCCGAATGACTGCAACTGCAGCTTCCAACAACGTTACAGAGATACCTATGATACGAGCCATATACGAACTCTATTTTTCGACTGACTTCAAAAAAGGAGGAGGGTCTCATGTCCACCCTTTTACAGGGTGTAAAAACATTGGTGTAAATTATATCTTATTTATTGCATTAGGTAAGAACATAATAGAAGGAACGGTCGAAGGAAAGCACGGAAGAGGAAGAACTAGAATATAGGACCTATTAAATGGGGGTTCAACTCATCATACTGAACAAGTTTCCCAAAGGAAACCATAATCGATTCTCAAAAAAAACTCCCATACTAAAATGCAGCAGTGGATGTCTATCAGCTGATATGATGATGATACTAAAATGCACAAAATTGGTCAATTAGCTGATCGATTTTTATGAAGAGTAAAAAGGTATTTTTTTTTGCGTTTCTAGCAAAGTCGTAGAACAAAAGTTGTTCAGTATGATGAGTAGATGCCCCAGTTAACGGGACGTACACCAATGTTATTACATCCTGTGTAATTTTTTAACTAGCTTTTCCTAGCGGCTCCGCCCGCATGGATATCGTATTTGTGACTGTATATATAGCTGATGCCAGCGACTTCTGGTTTACTTAGTTAACAATTTATTTCCAATAGCTTTTGCCCGCGGCTTTGCTCGCGTAAACATAGTTTCTATAACTGTTGCCGAGGATGCGCAGTGCGTGAGCCGCAAGTGGCTCGTGAGCTTGAAAATTGATTTTTCTCTAGATCTTCCAGGAACTTTGTCGAGCTTTTAATAGTCTGTACCACTTTCCAACATATCAGCCACAAATCGTCCACTGCTGGACAAAGACCTCCCCCAAGAATTTCCACGATGACCGGTCCTGCGCTGCCCGCATCCATCGGCTTCCCGCGATCTTCACCAGGTCATCGGTCCACCACTTTCCAACCTCACAACTATCTCTGTGCAAAATAGCACGGCAATCCTTCGCTTCATTGCAACGTGATAGAAATTAACAAAAGAAACCGGCCAAGTGCGAGTCGGACTCACGCACGAAGGGTTCCGTACCATTAATACCGTAAAAATTACGTTTGTTGTATTTAAAATATTAATTTTATTTTTATTTTTATACAACTCGATATTCTGTGAATATTTCAAGCGTCAATCTGTTGCTGTTATCAATATCGCGCAAAAACGAGCCAAAAAATGACCATTTTTGTATGCGAGCCCCCCTTAAATATTTGTTTTATTTTTATCTTAATTATTTGTTTTTAAATTGAATATATAACTAAATATTGTGTGAATATTTTTAACGTCTACCTGTTGACGTTATCAATAAATAAATTTTTATTTTAATATATTTTTTTTGTATTTTTTGTTATAGCGGCAACAGAAATACATCATCTGTGAAAATTTCAGCTGTCTAACTATGACGGTGACAGACAGATGGACGGACAGCGAAGTCTCAGTAATAGGGTCCCGTTTTTACCCTGTGGGTATGAAACCCCAAAAAGAGAGAGTTAACAGCTATTCCACGAAACCACTAAAGAAATCTGGATAAAAAGAAGTCGATATGTTAATCCAGGTCCTAATCTGTCTACTTATCAAATTTCATCAAAATCTGTTGAGCGGTTTTGGCGTGATTGAATAAGAAACACCCATTCATCCAAACTTTAACATTTATACAAGTAATATTAGTAGAATTAGTAGAATGTATGACCATGCATAACTGTTTACTGAGTAGTCCGATTTCGATAATTCCTTTTTTTTATTGGTTAGGGCTGGTCAAAGTTGGTCTCACATAAATTTCAACAAAATCAGTTTATTTTTTTATAAAATTACAAAAACAAAAAATGTAGCAAAATAGTAATAGTTAATGTGATTGAAGTCGGTTATTTTTAATGTGTTTAGGGTTGTCAATTCAGAAAAATTCACAATATCTTTACGTCCCAAATACCGCAGTGTTTTAAGACCAAGGTCTTCGACCAGGGTGTGTTGCCACTGATGACATACGGCGCAGACACATGGTCGTTTACTATAAGCCCCATAAGGAGGCTTAAGGTAACCCAAAGGGCAATGGAGCATGCTATACTCGGAGTTTCTCTGCGTGATGGAATCAGAAACGAGGACATCCGTAGGAGAACCAAAGTATCCGACATAGCTTTCAGAATTGCTAAATTTAAGTGGCAGTGGGTAGAGCTCGTAAAACAGACTACCGTTGGGGCAGTAAAGTTCTCGAGTGGCGACCTGCTGAATGCCGGCGGTGCAGAACCAGTCGTCGTGGAAATCCTTGGGGGAGGCTTATGTCCATCAGCGGACGTCCTTCTGATATGATGATAATGAGGGTTGTCAATTATCGTAAGCTCTGTTGGACGTGAGATTTACAAAATGGTTCCGCAGAAACGGGAAAGCGGATCGATTGATCGGAGATGTATTTGAGTATTTTATTTAAGCCAGAGCCAAAGCTAGACCTTCATTAAAACTAATGACCTAAGGTCGAAGGCAACATGGCCGACATTTTGTTAAGGATGAACAACAAATTGTCGTATTTCCCGCAGAGACTGGGGTCTTAAAGACATATTTAGTTATCTCGGGTAGCAATCAGGTAAACAAGTTGGGTTTTGAAAGAAAGAAAACGAATATAATATTATTTAATTTTTATTTTCTTGTATGGACTTGACTTGTACAATCGTTTTAATTTTGGAAGTGATATGCTATTTTTAGGCTTGCGTACCCAAAGGGTAAAAACGGGACCCTATTACTAAGACTCCGCTGTCTGTCTGTCTGTCACCAGGCTGTATTTCATGAACCGTGATAGCTAGACAGTTGAAATTTTCATAGATGATGTATTTCTATTGTCACTATAACAACAAATACTAAAAATTAGAAAAAGTGAAAAAATGAGGTCTACATACAAAAAATGAGTTTTTTGAAACATGAAGAAACTAGCGCCATCTAGTATGTAGGTACGGAACCCTTTGTGTGCGGTTTTGACTCGCACTTAGCCGTTTTTTTAAAGTCGGGTTGACTAGCTTCCAATATCTGTAGGAAGCAAAAATCCGAATATTATAACTAATCTATCAAATAGACACACCTAAAATAAATAGAAGGCAAAAATAAAAGTCGTGGCGCTAATTAAATTTTTCAGTTTCCGTACTTTAAAGGGAAAAAAGGATACCCTTATAAGATACTTTGTTGGCTATCTGTCTGTCTGCCTGTCTGTCCATTGGTCCGTCCGCTTTATAAAAATGAAGCTTTCAATTCAAAGCCATAAAAAATACGGCGATTTAAGTCACATATTTTGATACTCGCAAGTACATCAAAACCTAAGAGAGGACCTTCTGTTGACTTAGAATCATGAGCAAGGTCTCACAGCACAAGTAATTGTAAATTTGTAGTTACATCAAAATAATTTCAGAAAACCCTAAAAGTTTTTTAATACAAGATTTTAGTGTCACGCGATATACAAATGCATGCAAAATTTCAGCTCAATCGGAAACCGGAAATTGAGTTATATTTAACTTTTAAGATTTCATTACAGACACCGAGACAGGTGAAGGGTTCCTATGGCCACCTTCCAGCTCCAGCATCAGCTCAGCTCCATGTCATGATAATATTGCATTGTCACGCGATATACAATATATGCATGCAAAACTTTAACTTAATTTGAAACTGAAAGTGGGTCAAATTTAACTTGCAAGATTTTATCACAGACATGCACCTAGAAAGGTCAAAGTAAATAAAAGCTTGTAAAAAAAATATTTTTTGCGATTACAATCTTACATTTGCAGTTCGGGAATTGACCGTGACGTATATCGATGTATGGGAAAACTTTTTTTTTTAACTACAAAGATAGTTTGTCTTTCAATTTAATTGTTGTACTCATTGATGTTTTAGGGTTCTGTATACAAAGAAGTGGTGGTACGAAACCCTCGGTTCGCAGGTCCGACTCGCCTTGGCGGGTTTTTTTTAAACTGACTTATGACATGTGTCGTTTTTGAATCATCGTCATTATATTGGCTTATATACGTTTAAGGTACGTAAGAAGCGTCGGTGGCTCAACCGGTAACGACTCGGTCCATCTAACCAGAGGTACCGGGTTCAAATCTGGACGGCCAATGTACCAATGAGTTTTTCAAAAAAAAAAAAACTTACGTACATACTTACCGATTGCTTTAACGGTGAAGGAAAACATCGTGAGGAAACCTGCACACGCCTGCGAAGAAACTCGAAGGTTGTGTGTGAAGTCGACCAACCCGCACTGGGCCCGCGTGGTCGACTAAGGCCTAATCGCCCTGATTCAAGGTAGGCTCGAGCCCCTCGGTGGGGACGTATATGAGCTGTAATGATAAACGTCCCCACCGAGAGGCTCGGGTCTACCCTGAGTTAGGGCGATCAGGCCTTAGTGCGAGTTGGTCGACCTCACACAAAACTTTCGAATTTCTTCGCAGGCGTGAGCCAGTTCCTCAAGATGTATAAATTCTTTTTACATTACATAACCTAAGTATCTCCAAATGGTGATATATTGTAATACCTTGAAAAAAATTAACGACTCAGGTCGACGGTTCAGCTTAGTGGACTACGTTTCTTACCCCCACTCATCATCATCATCATATCAGCCGAAAAACGTCCACTGCTGGACAAAGACCTCCCCCAAGGATTTCCACGACGAGCGGTCCTTCGCTGCCCTCATCCATCCCACTTAATAGGGGATCGGACTGCTACAAAAATAAATTCTGAAATATGATTTCCTAAATTGCTCTCCTCTTGAAGTTTCCAAAAACTTTACTTATTTTGTTTTTCCGTCACATCTTCAATTTTTAATCGATCATATTCAAAAATTAGTTTCGTCAATGACGCTTAAAATATATGACATCTCTTGTGGGTATTTCAAACAAGAACAAAATTTCGGTTTTGACAGTTCATAAAAAGTAACTCAAATGACTAGCAGTCCGATCCCCTATTAAGGCAATAATTACAAGGCTTGAAAAAATTCGAATACAAATGAAATCAGTAATCAGGTACTTAGCCAACTATTCTGGCACTATTCTTCGAGCATTTAGCGATAGGAAACTAGTAAAGGAAGATTCATTAACGCTGCTGCTCCAACGGGTAACTTACTTGGGTGAAACCCTCTTTCTACAAACTTTTAAAGTGTATTTCAAAGAGCAACTTAATAGAGCTTGAAAATGGAATGTCCTTGTCTATGCTCTACGAAGTAGGTGGTTAATTAGACTTTGTAACTCGAGATGAATACCTATACAAAGAAAATTAACAGATTCTTGGAAAATTAATTTTGTATTTACCACTAGTTGAAGAAGAGGTATTGTCTAACAGAAACGAGATAAGACACATAACACATAATATCTGAGATCACTCAGCGAAATGGATTACTTACTGTAACTAGATTATATACAAGCAAATGACATATAATGACGCCTCTTTCAAGACGCTCACGAAACATTACCATATTACGTACAAACTTTTATATACCTTGTTATGTTTGTATGTAAGTCCGCTTTAAATCATGCGATCGATTATAGAACGACTTACTGGAATGCAAGGAGCTAGCACAGTACAGGGTCGTGCACCTCGGTGAGCCGAGGTCGCTTCAGGAAGTCGTCGGCAACCTACGGGGGCTACTGGTCTTCTTGGAGGAGCTGGGCTGGCATTGATGCCGGTCAATCACGACATAATGGGCGCAGTGCAATGGTCGCCTGGTTGCGGAAACCAGCCCACCCGCCCCTATCAACAATATAGAGCGACTTCCAGGGGTTAATTTAAGCTGAAATTTGGTATAAAGCCGTATTCCCGATGATTATATCTTGATTTTGATGAAATATTGCAGGTCAGAGTTGTTAATCTATTACATAGTAATACCCATTGGTCTGGGAAAAATCGTATTTGTAAGGTTATCCTACAAATGAAATTGAAACTTGCGATATACTAACAAATGGTTGGAGTTATTAAATTAATATGCAATATGAATTTGTCAAATTTCATCATCATCATTACAGCTCATATACGTCCCCACCGAGGGGCTCGAGCCTACCCTGAATCAGGGCGATTAGGCCTTAGTCGACCACGCGGGCCCAGTGCGGGTTGGTCGACTTCACACACAACCTTCGAGTTTCTTCGCAGGCGTGTGCAGGTTTCCTCACGATGTTTTCCTTCTTCTTTTTTGTCAAATTTATTACAATTTATTTTAATGAAAAAAATAAGGAGAAAGTTTAGTGCGGGATTAACTTTATTATATTCTGTACTTAAAAAAAACTCATTTCAAGTAAAAGCTTGTACTTAAAATTTTTAGGTTATTCAAATTATGCTTACGCTTATATGACCAAAGCGTATTTACGTCGTTAGAATATCAATATTTTAAGAAAACTTAGAAAAAACCAAAAGTAGTAACTAGGACTAAAATAAGGTTTACGAAATTATGGGTGGAACTTTTTTGCAAAATTTAGTTCCTAACGTTTTTGGAGAATAAATAAGCATAGTAGAAGGAGACGGAAAACAAACTCAAAGACAAAATTTTTGACAAACCAACTTCGAGAAAGAAATCAATCGTCGAATCGAACTCGGCTGGGCATTGTTCGGGGAAGCTTTGCAATATCTTCACGTCCTAAACACCGCAGTGTCTCAAGACTCAGATTTTTGACCTGTGGGTGTTGCCAGTGATGACATATGGAACTCAGACATGGTCGCTTACTATGGGCCTCATAAGAAAGTTTGAAGTCACCCAAACGGCGGTGGAGTGAGCTAGGCTCGTAATTTCCACGTGATCGAAAAAGAAAGGAAAAGATCCGTAGGAGAACCAAGGTAACCAACAAAACTCATAGAATCACTAAACTTAAGTGGCAGTGGGCGGGACACATGGGTCGTAGAACAGATGGCCGTTGGGATAGTAAAGTTCTCGAGTAGTGATCGCGCACCGGAAGACGTTACGTAGGCGCCTGCCTTTTCCTATCAGTGGACCAAAGACCTGGTGAAGGTTGCGGTAAGCCACTGAATATGGGCAGTGCAGGACCGGTCGTTGTGGAAATCTTTGGAGGAGGCCTTTGTCCAGCCGTGGATGCCATGCGGTTGATATGATGATGATGATGAAATGTTTTTTCAATGCAATTGCTCGAAAAGTAGTACTTTATATGCCAATTTACTGTGAGCAAAATTGATTACACCGCACTCGTGCTGTTTGCTTTGCTACTTTTTTAATTTCTAGCTCAGAGGAACAAGACATGTAACCAAAGATATAGAATCTTCTTTCAGTCTCTTGAAAGAAAATTTTTAATGGAGATAGGTTGTTCTTCCGATAGGTTACATAACGCTAGTTGGTTAGATTCTCTTTGGGTTATATATTTATGAAGAAAGGAGAATAAATACCACTGCGGCCTGTGTCAGAAGGAGATAGATTTATGACGCATGAAGCGCAGAGATCACGCCAAGGAACATGTTATATTTTTCGAGGAGGTTTTAATGCTTACAAGGCTTGCTGTTGTAATTAAATTATAGTTAAATTTTAAAAAAAAACTTAATCATGCGTATGTGTTCCTAGCTAAAATAAGGCGCAATTTTTGTGAAACTGAATTGAGTTGTTTTAGTTATGAATACGAGTTTTTTTCCTTTTTTCTTTTGTTAATTAAATTTTGTGTATGTATTTATTGATTTTGATGTACAATAAAGAGTTATTTGAATTTGAATTTAATTAATGAATAGTTAATAAATTATCTGTGATAAAATATACTTATGTGTACGTATAAGGAGAAACTCCCCCGTGAGATTACTCCCCCGCCCCCGGACATTTTTAAATGAGCTACAAGTAGCGTAAAATGCACTATATGGTTGCTGAAACTTTGAAAGGTATGTACCCATGTATTTTACGGTCCTTTTTTAGGGTTCTGAAGAGACTATTAGCACTAGAAAGCTGCGTTGGTATATCTGTTACATAAGTAACAAAGTGGTACAATAAAATCTTAAATTGTAAGAAAAACTGTCACGGCTAAGTAGGCTTTCTTAGTGTTGGAGTAGGTACTAGTCGATAAAACATTCATAGATTTTTCATACAAAATATTCTATTACCAACTGCATATTTAAATTTGTTTTGTAAAATATACATTTATTTTTTAAAAAGACTACGAAACCCTACTTTGCGCGAGTCAGACTCACACTTGGCCGGTTTTTATTTCACCTGTTTTCTCACAACAGCATTGAAAAACGTTGTATGATAAATGATGTTAAAGGTAAATGGCACACTCTTGACGATGGTAAACCCTCGCCTCGAGCTCGGGGCTTATAAATGTCACTCGTTTGTTATTTACCTTATTACCACCCTTGTATCATAACCAACTATTTTATACCTATTGAAAGTTACTTAAGTTTGTTTGTTTGTAAATTTTTTATTCTACAAAAAAATGTGTACAAAGGCTGACTTATTTCATAAAGGGATCTCTTGCAGTCAACCTTTGACTAGTTGTATTTTAGCTACCTAATAAAATGTTTTTACCACGCGGAACTTGTGCCTCTACCCAAACGACATAGTATAAAACAAAGTTGCTTTCTGCCACTGTCTGCATCTCCGCTTACTTCTTCTAAACCATGAAACGGATATTGATTCGCTTTTAAGGCGAGGTATTGATTGAAACAGTTGTCTCTGTTTTTTTTTCAATGTTTTTTCGTTTAGTTTCAATTTTCTGAATGAAAGTATTAAAAATTATTACACTTCTTACTTTGTATTATCATAACAAATATTGTTGTATATTTTTTTTTATTTATACTTCAAAATATTAGTCATAACTAGAGTTGAAAGTAACGGTGTAGACCTATCTTTGGGATTTTTTTTCTATTGAGCTAAAACTGCTCAATCATGTTTATAATAATAGCTTTTGACTTTATGAAACAACATCAAAAATAAGTGTATTTTTTCAACCATGGGTTTTCTATCGTTTAGGGGTAATTGACGTCGAAAATAACAAAAATCTGTAATATTACCGCCTTAATAGAAAAAGCGATAAACGAGGAAGGTTTGTATATCCCCGCAAGCCGCTTGCGGCTCGCGCATTGCGCAGAAGCTACTTTTGGTTAAAATAGAGGTACACCTATTAAAACTATCTCTTTTGTTGAAAAAAAAAGAACTTTTATATAAGAGTACTAGCTGTCCCGGCGAACTACGTACCGCCTTACATTACATTACACTGCCCTACCCTACCCTACCCTACCCTACACTACACTACACTACCCTACCCTACCCTACACTACACTACCCTACCCTACACTACCCTAACCTACACTACCCTACCCTACATACACTACACTACACTACCCTACCCTACACTACACTACCCTACACTACACTACCCTACCCTACCCTACACTACCCTACCCTACACTACCCTACCCTACATACACTACACTACACTACCCTACCCTACACTACCCTACACTACACTACCCAACCCTACCCTACCCTACCCTACCCTAAAAAAAAAATTATTGATGTTGGCCTATTCTCAGACCTACTCAATAATATGCTCACAAAATTTCATGAGAATCGGTCAAGCCGTTTCGGAGGAGTAAGGGAACGAAAACTGTGACACGAGAATTTTATATATTAGATTATAGTACAGTATTCCCAAAAAGAGTAGACATTAAATATTTCTGATTCGATCACGTAGGGAAACTTCGAGCATTGCCTTAATTGCCCTTTGGGTGACCTTGAGCCTTCTGATAAGACTCATAGTAAGCGATCATTTCTAAGTCCCATATGCCATCACTGATAACACACACTGTCAAGACGCTAGTCTTAAGATACGAGTACACGCGTTATTTGGAACGTGAAGATATTACCAAAGTATATACAAAGCTAGTATACAATATTAGTACTAACATACAGTATGGACACTCCCTGCCGCTCTCTCAATTGCGACCTCCCCTCGTCACCCAGATTAATACAGATTGGTTACAGTTTAGTTGTCGAACGTATAGGATTTTGCCTCCATTTTGTTTGTTCCGTCATTCCTTTTTTGAAATGTCATTTCTGGCCCATTGTATGGAGTGTCCAGGGTGTGATATTACCAAGCCTCTACACTCGAACACTTCCTAGCCGAGTTGGATTCGACGATCGATCTGATTCTTGAAGTATTAGGTACTAACAATACGAGTTATATATATCGCAAACGCCTCCGTGGCGTTTGCTTAATCCATTAACTTCCCATCAAGAGGTCGTGGGTTCAATTCCTGGCGGCGTCGAAATTTGTATGGCTCGGTTTGGTTGATGGAAGGGCATTTTCTAAGCCCTCCTGCTAGCTACCAGTGTCCTCCATCTTATTTAAATCTTGCCGCCTACATATATGTTAGTACTACATAGTGTATGCTAGTACAAAGTACTTATTCCATTAACGTTAACAGCATTAATGTGTTCCGGCTTGAAGATAAGATAGCCAGTTCCTCATTGCATTGGGGAATCTTGGTAAGCCCGCTTCCATCTTTGGCATCATCGTTACTTACCATCAGGTGAGATGATGTAAAGGGCTTACCAATTGTGGATTAAAAAAGTGTGCTCGTCAGTTCCGACGCGCGACAGGAGTTTAATCATGAAACATATTTTTTTCGGATGTCGGCCTCGCAGGGAGCGTTGCAGGCTTCGTCCGGCGGCATTAGGAAACATTCCTTAGCCTTCGTGACTGAAAAAACATAATATCACTAAAAGTGACGGTAACGCGTTATCGATCAACACTCGATTTCACCTCTCATATATTTTTCATATCGGGCTCTATATTATATGAATCAATTCTAAAGGAGTAAACTCCAAAAATATACATAGGTGAGTTCTTTGGTTGAAACCTACAAGAAAAAATATAGGAAACATCAAAACAAAACCCAAACTATGTTGCGATCTTCTAAGTCACACCCCGGATACTTCATACAACGGGCGAGAAATGACATTTCTATAAACAAATTTCAATCAATTTACTGTCAATAAGAATACAACATAACAGCAGTAACATACCAATTCGTTGTATAAAAAAATATATTAGTTTCAATAATTGTGCTTTTCCTCGCATTCGTCTCTAGCGTTTTCTTGCACTCGGTCATCAAGCATCCAATCCCTGACATGAATAGGTCACATTGTGGTGCCGTTGTCATAAAATTATTGATAAGTGTGCCAGCGCGGGCTACAAATGTGTGTCTACACCACACTGTTCGCGTCCGCTGTTCTGCTAGCGGGGAGTGAGCTCGAGGTCTCAGCTGCCGCGTCTGCAAATGACGGAACAAATGAAACCACGTCGAAATTCTATACGTTCGAGAACCAAACTTAAACCAATCTGTATCAATCTGGGGGACGAGGGGGTGAGGCCGGAATCTAAAGAGCGGCAGGGAGTATCCATACTGTAGGCTCGTACTAATATGTATATACTTTGCCCAAACTATGTTGCGATCTTAACTAAGTCACACCCCGGATACTTCAAAAACGGGCGAGAAATGACATTTCTAAAAACAAATGACGGAACAATTAAAATCACGTCGAAGTTCTGCACGTTCGAGAACTAAACCTAAACCAATCTGTATCAATCTGGGGGCGAAGGGGTGAGGTCGGAATCTAGAGAGCGGCAAGGAGTGTCCATACTGTAGGTTAGTACTAATATGTATTCTTTGCCCAAACTATGTTGCGATCCTAACTAAGTCACACCCCGGACACTTCATACAACGGGCGAGAAATGTCATTTCTAAAAACAAATGACGGAACACATGAAATCACATCGAAATTCTATACGTTCCAGAACCAAACTTAAACCAACCTGTATCAATCTGGGGTACGAGAGGGTGAGCTCGGAATCTAGAGAGCGGCAGGGAGTGTCCATACTGTATGTAAGTATGTTAGCATACTTTGCCCAAACTATGTTGCGATCAAAACCTTGCCACAAATAAACGGAGCAACATAACAGTCGTAGCGTAACACAGATTAGCTATAAATTACCGGAACTAGTTCAGTACTTCGAGTGCATCAGCTCGCTCGTTCGTTCGTTTGCCAGCGGTTGCAGGTTGTTAGAACATCCCCCCCCCCTTTTTAGGGTTCCGTAGTCAAACTAGGAACCCTTATAGTTTTGTCATGTCTGTCTGTCTGTCCGTCGGTATGTCCAACCGTTTTGCTCAAATACTATTACAGTTACAGAGCTGAAATTTCACATAGTATTACAAATCTGTAACTCCTATAAAGTTATAATAATTATAATAATAAATAGTTTATTTAATCTCTTTCACAATAGGTTACGATATTGCAAACAATCTGTATTACATTTGTAGAACCTAACCTTCACACCAGGAGGTCGCGGGTTCGATTCCCGGTGGGGTCAACTTGTAAGACTCGGTTTGATTGGTGGTAGGGCATTTTCTAAGCCCGCCTGGCTAGATACCATCTTATCTAAGTCTTGCCGCCAAACATCAGTGTTAACAACATTGATGTGTTCCGGCATGAAGATAAGATAGCCAGTTCATTGCGTTGGGGAATCTTGGTAAACCCGCTTTTATCTTCGGCATCATCGTTACTTACCTTCAGGTGAGATGATGCCAAGGGCTTACCAATTGTTAATTTAAAAAAAAGCAGGGCAGGTATACAGATAAATCTTATAAGGAGAACTCGAGGAGAAGAACAAATATGATGGTGAAGTAGAACAGTAATGTGTGTTGCTGTCAGTGTAATGTAATATGAGAGAATGACTCTTAAATTTGTTTGCAAAAGTGGGGTAGCTTGGTTCCTACACTAGACAATACCTGTCCCGTAGGTAACCAATTCAGCACGAAGTTTACAGAAAAGAGACGGTGCGAGGTGTCAGCAGCGCTTACTATTAAGCGCTGCTGACATGTTTTTATTACAAATTAGTATGGAATAAAGTTTGTGAAAAAATATTTTTAAGGGTATAAAATATCACCCCCCCACCCCCCCATCATTTTTCCGATGAATGGTTCGTTTACTAAATATTTTGAAAGTGTGTTTTTTCTTACATGTCAGGTATTTCAGGAAATCTAAAAAATAAGATGTCCAGTTGGATTTGCATAATATTCATAGATATTTTCATACAAAATGTTCTATACCAACTGCAGAACATTATTTGAAAGACTACGGAAACCTATTTTGCGTGCGTTCAGACAGGCACCTGGCCTCTTTTTAACCGCCTTCAAAAAAGGAGGAGGTTTCTCAATTCGACCGCATATATAGTATATTATTTTTTTTATGTGTGTTCACGGATAACTTCGTCGTTTATGAACCGATTTTGATGATTTTTTTTTGATGGAAAGGAGATATTCCAACGGTGGTACCACGATAAGGAAACCAGTATCTGATGATGGCATCCCAGAGAAATCGAGGGGAACCTTAGTTTCCTGTTTGTAGTCGGTTTTTTTCTTGTTCAAAATTATTACTTTCTCGACCCCGTAGTACGGTACGTACGTAGGGTAGGAAGTAGGTATTGTTAACGCAAAAAAAAAGTTTATCCAATTTTCGTGAAAATGTGTTCTATATTATTAACACATATCGAAAAACCGAATATCTCAATTCCATCCGTGCGTGCGTCCGTCCCTCACGCTTGGCTCTGCATATTAGACCAAATTTGGCACTGAAGAGTTTTAAATTATTTTATCGAGGGATTATCAAAATTTTATTCGTACCGTCAAACCGAAGAGTAGCTGTCATACAATAAAAACTGAAAATATTTTAAATAAAAAAAAGTTAAATAAAAAGTTTATCTATTACATAGGAATACCCATTGGTCTGGGAAAATTCGTGTTTGCATGGTTCTCCTACAGATCAAATTGAAACTTCCGATTTACTCACAAATAGTGGGAGCAGTTACGAAGTTGACCTTTAAAAATTGTATTAAGCTATGAGCTTCATCACATATGTTTCTTAAGTGATTCTAAGCATTTTCAGTCCGGGGGGCAAATCGAAACATGCGGCTAGCGGTGGAGGAGGGGGTTCAAAGATGGCCGCCACCCGGGCTCTTTAAAAAAATATATCCTCGTCCTGGTGGCTACTAGGGCAAGATTGGTATCATTTTCGTATAAACCAAAGACGTAGAATCTGTTTCTGATATTAATTATACTAAGTTTCATAGATTATTACAAGAAAAAAGGTAAAAGTGTGAAAATCTTACTTGGAGATTTTAGCTTTGAGAGCTCATTACTTTTATATAGTGCTTAAAAATATCATACAAATTAGCGCATTTTATGCAAATTCTAAATATATACACTTTTAAATATCTCCTTCTACAAAAAGATGCTAAAAAAAATTTACAACCGCAGCGCGGGAAGCTACACTCGCGCTAGGCGGGTGTAGCTGCTCGCGCTGCGGTTGTTTTTTTTGCAAAACATGCTTACTTTGTGAAATAAACGCCAAATAAACACGAATCAATGTTTTTTTTATAAAATAATTTAATTATCGGGCACAGTTGCCGGCACCCAGACATAACTCTGTGCATTTTTAATTTTCTTTTAATACAGTTGCAACGGTTTTTGCAACCTGTCTTGCACCTGCATCGAGTGAGCTCTAGGCACACATTTGCCACATCTGGTAAATAAGACCAAACAGAAGTCCAAATATTTTCTTCCATCCTCCAGCCCCAGGAAGAAGGACTCGGAAGGTCTTGCTTAGGCATTAAGGCTTGTCCCCAGACGTAAACTCCCTGATATATTGCCCGAATTGTGTGTTGGTGTAGAGCGGCTTCCGTTGGAGGAATATTCTCCAACTGTCTGTCCTTCTTTGTGAACAGATACTTTCTGCATTCGTTCACTGTAGTGCAGGGGCTTCAGCTGAAAAATAAAATATTACAGTAATTCTTATATTGAAATAGGTAAGCTGAATCTGTATCAAACTACTTTATACTTACCGGTCGTACATTGTCAAAACAAATTTCTGGATGTAACTAGCCGCATCTTCTATTCTTCCATCCAACAATGCCTTAAACCCACAAGTTACTTCAGGGTAGGCAATCCAGGCATCAAACGCACTCTTTTTACCTCTTCCATTAAAAGAAGATACGGTATCGCATCCTGTCAAAGCATGAAAAATTGGCAGTACTTCGGCTCTTTCTGGTCCTGTAATATGTAAGTATGCATTAGTTAGTATGCATTAAACTTTTAGAGGGAATTTATCACTTTTTCAGTGCTTAGGGCATTTCAAACACGTACCGAGTGCATTGGCAATAGAGTGGCATGGAATATAAGTATGGTTTTTGCCTCTACCTATGTGGATCCACAACTCATCTAATGCTGGCAACTTTTGCATACACGAGACTGCTACGACTACAACGTCTGTATCTACAGTACGAATCATTACTTTTTTATGTCCTCGATTCATAGCGTCAGCAACATGAAGTAACATTCTAGTGTCGGCCTCTTCATGGTTGCATGGCTCAAGCATACTTCTGTCCCGGCTAACATTACTTAAAACTGCACTTTTTTTGGGGACGTTGAACTCTTTATCTTCAGATAAATCCATTGAGTGACATCGGATCGAAAGCAGATCAAAAAGCTCTTCTTTATTGAATTCCACACGAAGGAAATTTGCCCAACTTTTTGGAACTCTAGTATTAAGATCAACTTTACTCCGTATTCCAGTTCCTCGTTTTTCGCGTGTGAATTTTTTTTTTCTATCAGGCTTGTAGATATCCCAAACTAAGTCCAACCGCGAAACAGTGGCTAACTCACGTTTTATATAATTGACAAAAATTGTGTCGGCATATTCGCAAAAGGTCTGTGCTAACCCTGGGTTCAACATATGAACAACAGCCGGTCCATCTAGGATTTTCACGGTTACTCTAGGGTAGGGTTGCCAAGCGTCCTGTTTTCCCAGGAAGTATCCTGTTTTT
Organism: Coleophora flavipennella; assembly: GCA_947284805.1. NCBI lineage: Eukaryota > Metazoa > Arthropoda > Insecta > Lepidoptera > Coleophoridae > Coleophora > Coleophora flavipennella. The sequence continues at coordinate 10,089,561 of OX369281.1, read as the reverse complement.
GGGGTGTCTTGAATAACTTTTAAGTAGTGTCCTAGGTTTTGGGTGAATTGTCTTATTTGAGAATCGAGTATATCTATACCCAGTAGAGGTGCGATAAACATTGAAGAGCATCAAAAAAGGCCAAACACAAGAAGTCTTAGGCAGGGACTTCTAAAGCCTTAGACACTTTCTCTAAGAAATTGTCGATAAATGAGAAAACCGTACCTAGCTTATGAAGGGACTGCAGCTTAATTTTTGTTATTAGTTCAATTTCATTGATCCTATATTCGTTGCATTTAACTGTTGTTCTTATATTGCGTCCTGTTTTTGAACAGAAATGTCCTGGTTTTCCGAATTTGGGGATGGCAACCCTACTCTAGGGGCATTAGTCATGCTTTCACTAGGAATATCGGCTACTTGATATAGGCATCTCAGTAAGTCAGACTTAGTTCCTGATCTCATCATTTCATCATCATCATCATATCAGCCGAAGAACGTCCACTGCTGGACATAGGCCTCCCCCAAGGATTTCCACGACGACCGGTTCTGCGACGTACAATTTATTTGGGTTTAGATGTCGGATAAAATACCTATAAATGAGGTAGTTAGTAGTTACTTTAGATAATGATACTTACTGGCTCGACCATTTTTATTTTTGTTTTGTTTATGCCCGACTAGGTACGTCAGGCAGAGAAAGTTTCGTGAGAAAGTACGCACATCGAGGCTGTACAATTTGTTCTCTATTAAAATGCAAGAATCAGTTGAAAACTCCTCCTTTTCATCTACCTACTTACTACCTGACTCCCAATTTTTTTCATAAACCAGCTATTTACATAAATGTGATAAAAACAATTTAATGACGTCCCCACTACTGAGAGCGTAGGTCTCTTTCCAAACTCGAGAAGGTTAGGCCATAATACTCCACACATGGAGACCAAGTCTAGCTTGAAAACTTATTTTTTTTTAGCGTCGGAGCTGACACGTACACTTTTTTTTAATCCACAATTGGTTTTAAAAAAAATGGCATCATCTCACCTGATGGTAAGTGACAATGATGCCGAAGATGGAAGCGAGCTTATCAAGATTCCCCAACGCAATGGGGATCTGGCTATCTTATCTACAAGCCGGAACACATCAATGATCTTAACACTGATGTTGGGTGGCAAGATTTGTATAAGGTGTTGGTATCTGACCAGGCGGGCTTAGAAAATTCCCTACCACCAACCAAACCAAGTCTCACAAAGTTGACCCCCGCCGGTAATCGAACCTCCTGGTGTAAAGTGAATGGACTAACCATTACGCTACGGAGGCGATCTTTGACAGTGCTTAGGTACGCGGAAGCCGTTTACAAAAGTATAGTAGACTTTAATTGAATGTCCATAAAACAGGATGCATATCGACTGTCTCTATTTCACGTTTGCCTTAAATAAAACCGGAACAGTCCAGACTCCACTTGGATTCCGGATAAAAATAAAGGAGGATGCAGGTAAAACGATGTAATTACTAAATCTCCTAAGGGACTTGTTGCCTTATTTATACCTTTAATATTATATAGCCCAAACTGAATGAATTGGCTGTAGATCTAAATCATCATCATCTTATCAGCCGAAAGACAGTGGACCTGCTGGACAAAGGCCTCCCCCAAGGATTTCCAAGATCTAAATAACTGGGTGTTATACGTGACTCATCGCCTTAATTTGGACAAAGGGTCCAGATGAGAAGAAAAAGCGCCTGCAGATATCTAAACACAATGTTACTGTGTAAATAGCTGGGTCTTCTTAGTAGTTCCTTGCCTATTAATAGGTGAAATGATCCATATACATAAAAGGAAAAGTAAGTAGTTGCACTTAAATACTATTTTGCTAGGTATGTAAATAGTTGGGTCTTCTATGATTTTACCTTTTAGGTGAAACTGTAATGGTAAAAAAATTGCAAAAAACTAGGTGGTTGAAAAAGTGGCTGCTTCAGGTAAACCTATACCACACCCCGGACACTGCATACAACGGACGTGAAATGACATTTCTAAAAACAAATAACGGAGCAAACGATATCACGGCGAAATCCTATACGTTCGAGAACCAAACTAGCACCAATCTGTATCAATCTGTGTGATGAGTGGGTGAGGTCGAAATCTAGAGAGCGGCAGGGAGTGTCCATACTGTATGTTAGTACTATTCTATATACTTTACTTTTACTATCTTAATAGCTAACCTATTACTCTTTAAAGTTCAACCTATTTGGGTACGCATGTTTTGGAAGTTTAATAGATTTCTGTACCGAAAAAAACATAGACACCTTTGGGTGCCCAAAAATTTTGAAAATAATAATGGTAATGGTCAAGTCCTTTAGCTTTGCATCAGGAGGTCGCGGGTTCGATTCCCGGTGGAGTCTAACATAAGACTTAGTTTGGTTAGTGGAAGGGCATTAAGCCCGCCTGGCTAGCTACCACCATCTTATCTAAGTCTTGCCGCCAAATATCAATGTTACCAACATTAGTGTATTCCGGCTGGAAGATTAGATAGCGTTGGGGAATCTTGGTAAGCCCGCTTACATCTTAAGCATCATCGTCAATTACGATTAGGTGAGATGATGCCATGGGCTTACCAATTGTGGATAAAAAATTAAACGATATTTTCCATCCTATTCTTTCATTCACAATCATCCTTTGCTCGTTTAATACATGCGCCCGAGAAAGAGATTAGAGTTTAGGCAGAGAGTAGGGATTGTTACAAGGTTTAGGCCTAATACACATTTAGTTACTTAGAATGTGTTAACAGATGCATATTTCTGGAAAGAAAATGGCGGCACGTAGGTACTTAAATACAACTCAGTGTGTATAAATATCGATCCATTCGAGCGGCGATTACCAAATAAGATTTAATTGGCGGCTACCCTCTTAAAATAGTCGGCTTTACTGTAATCACAGAACAATAATGACTGTAATTTACAGTGATGCCTATTATGAAGATGGGATATTGAGGCTATAGAGCAACATTAAATAGGATAGACAAATATCTATAAGTACTTATCCTATCGATAGGATTTTTTAAATTGTGGGTAGGGAAAATAATGGTGTGGAATTCAAGTCGTGTCGTTCCTCTTATCATGAAAATAATATTCGATATTCCATACAAAGTAAAGGGCATTAAGGGAACCTGAAATTATTTTACTACTTTAATACCACTTTTTTTCGATAGTGCTGAAAAAAATCTGCTACACTTTTTTTATTTTAAAAATGTGAGTACGTTTGACTACATTTCACCTGATGGAAATAATGCACATTCACTCTCGCCTTGCAGATCCCCCAAATTGTAAGAGTCGGAAAACACAGATGCAGGGAAGGCACAAAACTAATAAAATTTCAACTTGTATGTACACAAGGAAGGTTAGAAATTATGTTTTATTCACGTTTATTATACTTAAAGGGCACGGGTGGTCCATATAGCTCATAAAACAGATGGCCGTTGAAGTAGTAAAGTTCTCGAGTTGTGAACACGTATCGGAGGACGTAGCGTAGGCAAGCCTTCCATTTGGTAAACCGACGACCTGATGAAGGCCGTTGAGGGAAACTGTTGGATCCGGGCAGCGCAGGTCCGGTCGTTGTGGAAATCCCTCTTTCCCCACCATCCATTTCTCTTCCCACTTTCTTGGCTCATGTTATGTTTTTTCCGCTTTGTTTTTAGCTAGGAAAACTTTCAATGGCAATCCCACAATAACTTTACAAAATTTCAAAGCAATCATTGAACAAATATATGGAGATTTAAGATTTTGTACTAAAGAATATTTACATTTTTGTTTATATAGATTTGATTCCCAACTGTGTTCCTGTTATGTAATCAACTAAAATTACATCTCATTCCCGTACATTTTGAAGAACACTGTTGTCACAAATTCCAGGAAAACTTAATTCTTGAAATTTCTGAAGGTGTTACTGTGGGCAAAATACTGAGGTAATTGTAAAATTTCCCGTACCAATAGCATAAATGAAGAATGAAGTGCAAAAATTACCTATTTGTCAGGATTCTGTTAAAATTTATTTTTTAAGCTATTGTATAGCTTTTATCGCGGGCATTGAGGGGACCGAATCAAGAAATTTCGACGTAACGAAAAAAAAACCTGAAACCCCAAAAAAAAAGTATATTGAGTTCTAAAAAACTTACAGTGCCATTATCAGCAGTTAAAGTGCAGTTATCATTATGATGATTGATGATTGATTGATGATGATTGATTGATGATGATAGATTGATGATGATCGATTGATGATGATTGATTGATTATGATTGATGTATTGATTGATTGATTGATTGATTGATCGATTTATGAGGATTGATTGATAATGATTGATTGATTATGATTGATTTATTATGATTGATTGATTATGATTGATTGATTATGATTGATTGATTATGATTGATTGATTATGATTGATTGATTGATTATGATTGATTGATTGATTATGATTGATTGATTGATTAATTAATTGGTGTTTTGATTGATTGATGGATTGATTGATTGATTATGACTGATTGATTATGATTGATTGATTGATTGATGGATTGATGGATTGATTGATGGAATGATAGATTGATTGATTTATTTATTTATTGTATGATTGATGGATTGATTGATTGATGATGATGATAATTAACTTTCTTAGTGTCTTTTTTTTAATTTAAAAACGAAAAAATATTAAATACCTACCTACATTACCCGCCACTTCGTTAGCGTTCGCGTAGAGTTTGGAGAAATTTCTTACTTTAAATTATCGCTAAACACCCCGGACACTGCATACAAACGGTCGTGAAATTACATTTCTAAAAATCGCTAAACACGTTAAAAAACCGACTTCCATCGCAGCAACTTAGTACATTTTTGCATTACTATTTTTGGTTTTTGTTAATTTTCGAATAAAGTTCTACACCGATTTTGATAAAATTTATATGGGACCACACGGGAAGCACTAGCTTTCAAATAAAAAAAGAATCATAAAAATCGGTTCACCCAGTCAAAAGTTCTGAGGTAACAAACATAAAAAAAACATACAGTCGAATTGAGAACCTCCTCCTTTTTGGAAGTCGCTTGAAAACAAATGACGGAGCAAACAAAATCTCGGCGAAATCCCAAACGTAAACCAATCTGTATCAACCTGGGTGACGAGGGGGTGAGGTCGGAATCTAGAGAGCGGCAGGGAGTGTCCATACTGTATGTTAGTACTAATATAATATATATATGTATATACTTTGCCCTTACTGTCACTGGCTTGTCGAGTAAGGTGCCAAAACGAGTACCACCATTTTACAAGCTTTATTAGCTTGCCGTGTTCGATCGTTAGGTTGTCCGCCAGTTTGGGACAAACCTTGGAGCAAATCTTAGTATATTAGAACCACTTCCTGGTTTCCGATTAAGCTTAAATTTTTCATAGACGTTAAGTTTGGAAAATAATGCAGGGTTAGTTAAGTAACGTCATTCTAAATCCAATATAGCGGACTCACAAAGATGGCGAATCAGTTATTTTTTATGCACCCAATGATATTATTGAAAGGGCTTGCTCTAAATAATTTAAATTATTTTCAAACTAAAGCTGGAAGCTTAAAGTTTTTAGGTTTTTCGAAAACTTTTATCTGTTTGCCGCCAAAAGTTCCATTTTATGAGCACTGATGTGTTCCAACATAATATTATGGAGTTCAGATAGCCTATTCCCTATTGCATAGAGAAATCTTGGTACATAAGGATGGATCTTGTATCTAAATTGGTACAGAATTTAGATAAGAGATCCTCGAGTTTCTCACGGAATAGGTTTTGATTGCTTTCCTTTTTGTGCCTATGTGTTGCATGTTGCAATTAAAAGCACCATCTGTAAATAATAATAAATTGCATAAAGCATCGATTGGTAGCTAGCAAAGTAAGTCAGTTAAGTTAAATATTAATGCCGCAGTTATTCAAACCGTAACAAACCACTCCAGCAAAAAAATCAGTGTAAAAGCCACGGTGAAGGAAAACATCGTGAGGAAACCTGCACACACCTGCGAAGAAACTCGAAGGTTGTGTGTGAAGTCGACCAACCCGCACTGGGCCCGCGTGGTCGACTAAGGCCCGATCACCCTAATTCAAGGTAGGCTCGAGCCCTTCGGTGGGAACGTATATGAGCTGATATGATGAAAAGCCACAAAGCGTAATGCTATGTTCCCATGGAATGACTCCTTGACGAAGAAAGAGTGAAGTATTCACGTCAAAGAAATAATTCAGCAACAATATAAAAGATTAAAAGTGTCCCATTTCAATGTTCGATTCGTGTGCGAATGTGCTGGCTGGATAATTTATTCATCCGCCGGTATCTCTGCCTCGGAGCGGCGGCGTCGGACGTCGAACGCGAATTTACTGCGAGGACCGCTTTTAAATTTTCAAGATCAGCCCGAGAACAAAGGACTGTCGGACTTTATCAGACAGTAAAGAGAGTAAAATGTGTCCGGTGCACTGGCGTTGGCGCATAGCACAGTTTATAGTTTCAAAGGTGCCGGGGACGCCGCAGCCACCTGTACACTAGAAGGGTTAGGTTGAATGTCCAGTAAATACGTAGAGACTAGTTGTTACTTTTGATTGTAGGTTCTTGGTGGAACTTTATATCACACATATTGGTATATATCTACACTAATCCCTACTAATATTATAAATGTGAAAGTAACTCTGTCTGTCTGTTACGCTTTCCCGCAAAAACTACTGAACGGATTTGGCTGAAATTTAGTAGACAGATTAGGACCTGGGTTAAGACATAGGCTACTTTTTACCACGCTCGCGAGCCGCTTGCGGCTCGCGCACTGCGCACCCTCGAAAAGTCATAGAAATGTGGTCCACGCGGGTGAAGCCGCGGGAATCAGCTAGTACTACATAAAATAAATAAAACTGCGTTTTTATAAAACTGGTAACCCTAAAATTTATTTTAAATGTATACTTACACATTGTGTAAATAAATAGTTTGCCCGAAGATGGTGTTCGAAACCGGTCGCTGACAATATAAAAACCCAGTTTCATTTATTTTATGTGGAATTAGTGTACCAATATGTGTGACGTAGAGACTAGCTGTGTGGACATTGAATACAGTATTTTTAAACAGCTGATAAATTAGTATCTTATAAGTTGCTGCGCTGGATGCAGGCAGCATAGAACCGGTCGTCGTGGAAATTCTTGGGGGAGGCCTATATCCAGCAGTGGACGTCCTTTGTCATGACGTTGATGAAGTTGCTGCGCCAATTTTGTTACACTCTGTCTATTTTTTTTAAAACGAAGTTCCTTAACGTGGCTTACGGGTATAGTAAATTGGTAGATATCAGTAACGAAACGAAATGCGGTGCGTGCGAATGTAACTTAAATTCGCTGCAGCGCTAAAACTAATGTTTTGTCGTCTAATCAAATTTTTAAATCATAGAGCGCTACTCGTAAGTCCTTACTAAATTAAAATGTAAAAATGTGTTTGTTTGTTACCTTTTCGCACTTTTACACCTCATCCAATCTTGACAAAATTTGGCACGAAGGTAGCCTGTGTCACGGGAAAGGATATAGGCTACTTTTTATCCCGTAAAAATAGCATAATCGGATGCAGTTCCTGAGGGAACCAAAAAAATATACGTCTTTTTTGCTTGATTTCTTTAACTTCGCATCAAAATAACGGAGATGGTTGAGAGGGTGCAAAATTACATTGCCTACTAATAAGCATAGCCCGAGACAGTTCCAGAGTCAACTAGGGATAACTCATTTTCAGGATTGAAGTGAATTTTCGCATAGAAATAGTTAAAGGGGTGGGACTTGACATAGACTGCTGATCAGCATAGCCCGATATAGTTCCTGAGGGATTTAGAGGAAACTCTTGCCTACACTTGCGAGCCCAGAATAGCCCGATATAGTTCCTAAGCGATTTGGAGGAAACTCCTGCCTACGCCCGCGCACCGGTTGCGGCTCGCGCACCACTCACCCTCAAAGACAGTTATAAAAATTATGTCCACGAGAGCGAAACCGTGGGCAAAAGCTAGTTGCTTTTAAAGTATAGTTTTCTTGCGACCAAAACGTCGTAAGTGAGAAGAATTTCATGGCGCTTACGAGTTTCGTTCAACTTATATCATGCATTATTATGGGGTTTACCAATAATGCGTGAAAAAGAAAACGTTGCTAAGGGAGTTCCCCGTTCACCATTCTTCTTCCTCCAAAATCTGTAAGCTCGTGGCATCATCTCACTTGATGGTATGTGACGGTAATGCAGAAATGAAAGTGGGCTTATCGATATTCCCTACCGCAACGGTGAACTGGTTATATTATCTTCATGCCGAAATACATAAATGCTGTTAACATTGATGTTTGGTGACAAGATTTAGATAATATTGTGGTTGCTAGCTAGCCAGACGGGCTTAGACCCTCAACCAAACGGTGTCTAACAAAGTCTAGACTCTGTCGTGAATCGAACTCGCAACATCCTTCGAAGCGGCCCATCCGCGGGCGTCATTATTTCGTTGTTTGGTTCAACTTCCCATCCATTCACCATATTCGAGAAGTACTCGGGTCCCACAGGCGACAATAACAAACGCATTTGCACTTTTATCAATGATTTGATCATCCAATTTAACACAGTAATTACAGGGCATCGTTTCTTAGTAGACGTGAGCGGAAACAGGCATAACGTATTATCGTCAGCGATTTCGTAGCCAGAGGATTCTCCCATTATTTAATTTTAAAAAATAAAACCTGGATTACGATGATCAGGCTTCTATTCGTTTAATTCATGATGATTTTCTTCAATTAAGTGTACACAGACACGGATCTAAATAAATATAAGTCGGAAACACGGTGAATTCGACACAAGGCTAGCTTCCACGAGCGTGCAGTATCGCTGTCAGACGGAAAGTGCGCGGCCCGAGCCCAGCAAAATTTTGGTAACCTTCTGTTAGGTTGGCTAACCGGTCATGGAAAACCAACATCACCAACATTCAATTCTGTGTTACCAAACTCGTATCGACTACACCCAAGCCACAACTTGGCGTATCCTTAGGTACAGGTCATCTTTGCTCTTAGTACGCAAGACTAATCATAGGTAGCGCTATTCGCCTAGAATAAAATACAGGTAACAGTTCATTACATTTAGTACGTAAGGTCAATCTTAGATGGCGCTATTCGCCTAGAAGGTACACTTATCTTATACACTGAAGTGATTCTTAATTGCTTTAGACGTCAAGAAGGTACAACCAAAAAACGCTAGATCGCACTAGCTGCCGTTGATTTTCTACGAGGACTCAGCAGTGCTTCATTATCCGACACACACACAATAATACGTGAAACCAAAAGTCGTAAGTGCCAGGAATTTAATAGCACTTACGCGTTTCTGTCAACTTCTTCGTGACCAACAAGCTGTCCCCAGTGACCAAAAAGCGGAGTAAACTGTCCCTTAGAAATAAGGTGACACTTTACAAAACCTGCGTCCGCCCCATCCTCACCTACGCTGGTGTATATCTTTCGCTCAAACCAGTCCCCGTCTCATACACCGACTTCAGGTCATTCAAAATCGCTTCGTGCGTAGAGCCACGGGCTGCCCGTAGTTCCTACGGAACGAAAATCTCCATTGCGATTTAGAGATCCCCACCATAGTCCAATACCTGAAGCAGGTATCAACACTTTCAGCCATGCTCATGGAGATGAGAAGATTCAAGCGAAGCGGGGCTAAGACAAATCTATTTCTTTGGTGGGTTATAGTCATGCCACTTCGCACAGCCTACATTACTGCTTGTGCTCGCTTCAATTTCGCCAATCGACCCTACAAAGTTTGTCTCCACTGGATTCTAACCTTAATTCCGCCCAGACGCTTCTTGCTTTAAATAATAATGAAGCCCGCGTATAAAAAGAGCTTAAAGCGCACAACACTCTTGCTAATCTCCTAAGTGATACTCTGAAATGCAGTACCCAGCTTCTTTTAGTTTTTGGTTAATAACATGAACACAAAGACCCAGGTAATTAAGTAGCTTTATGAGCTTCCTCTTTACTGAAATTAAATAACCTACGTGATGTTACTGGATTTACCTTTTTAAAAATCTGCGCAGACTGTATTTTACACTCGATAATAGGAGAGCTGACTGCGTCGAAATAAATTATGAACTTATTCGAATTTAAAAGAAACTTAAGTTTTGCATAAAATCTTCAATTTTTTGAGTTCCGTAGTCAAACTAGGAAGCCCTATAGTTTCGTCAATTCCATCTGTATGTCTGTCCATCGGTATGTCGCAGCCGTTTTTCTCAAAGACAATTAAAATGTAGGAACGGATTTCTTGAAGTGAAAGTAACTGGGTTCGAAGGAGCAAAAACAAGATTATGTGATCGTCCTAAAAACCGACTACGAGATTTTGACGAAAATGCACTCAATCTCAAAATCATTTACAGACATCAAAAAGTGTTATAGAAAAAATTTTAAGTGTATGTATGTATGTCTTAAAGGTACCTCCCATACAAAAAAGTAAAATGGCGCTTAGGATTTTTTCCAAAACTTGTCATTGATAACACTTATTAACACCTACGTCGGTGGCGTAACGGTTACGGCCGCTACCTCCTGTCCGGTAGGCCGTGATTCGAATCCCACCACATACCAATGTGTTTTCGAATTTCGATTTCATATGTACGTTTATCCGACGCTCTTACGGTTAAGGAAAACATCGTGAGGAAACCTGCACACGCCTGCGAAGACACTCGAGGGTTGTGTGTGAAGTCGACCAACCCGCACTGGGCCTACGTGGTCGACTAAGGACCGATCGCCCTAATTCACGGTAGGCTCGAGCCCCTCGGTGGGGACGTATATGAGCTGATAAGATGATTAAAACCTAAAACATGCCATTTATGCTATATCTGGGAAAACTGAAAATTGTATTAAGAGTATTTTTCTCCAAATGAGCCAAAGTTTATTCATTAAATTTATGCAATCGAGAAATCTTACATGCGGCTTTGATATGCCATCAGTGGCATAAAAAAAATCTGGGGAAACCCTAAAAAAGTAGTACCTCCCATACAAATTATATAATATTAGACGTTCCGCGAGGAGGTATGTCTCCGCATGGGTCGTACAGTTTATTAGGGTTCCGTGCGCCTAACGGGTGACCAACGGGACCCTATTAATAAGCCTCCGCTCTCTGTCCGTCTTCACCTTATGGTGTTGGCAGGAATAGCCGCCCCTTACTATATGACCTTGCTGTCGGTGAGTGTGGACGCTATATCAACCTGGTAGTTTAGCGTATCTGGTAGATATACGAGAGGGAATGTCCGTCTGACAGCGGGCTGTATTTCATGAACCTTATTAGGTAGACAGTTTAAATTTCACAGAATATATATTTCTATTGCCAGTATAACAGCAATACTAAAAATTTGAAAAAGTGAAAAAATAAGGGGGGCTCCATACAAAAAACGTGTTTTTTATAGGTCTTTAGAAGTAAAACGGTAATACATACAAGCGTGAAACTTGGTGTGATTATAGTATGTACTAATACTGAAATAAAACAACCAATAATAAAATAGCAAAGTGTGAGTCGTACTCGCGCTGAGGAGTCCGAACTGAATGACAAAAAAAAACATATTTTTGTCGCTCGCGTTGAAATCTTTTCTTCGTTATGTGAATAGGTATCATTGTCATTATACTATGTACATGTGTAGAGAGGTGTGGTGGTACGGAACCCTCGGAGTGCTAGTCCGACTCGCACTTGGCGGTTTTTTAAAACATCGAGCCATCGAGCGGAGTTTGAGAACACATTCGGCTAACCATCAAAAAACAGTAGCGCAGAATCCACAAACAAAATGAAACAAAAATATTGGAGTAAAAGCAAACTTCACCTGCCGCGCGATCTAGCAGGGTAATACCGACGAATATAGGCATACGCAACTCTAACAAACTCGGAATGATACGCTCAAAACTTTTTTATTCTGCCCTCGTTTTTGTTTCAAACAGAAACGAGGGTTGTGATTTTTGAGATTTTACTGATAGAGACTTATGAGGAAACGCGGTCTAAAGAATAGGTATTTGAATAAAATGTTGCTGTCTCCCTCCCCCACACCTCTCCATTTACATCAAGAAAGGGAGGACTGCAGCGCAGACCGATAGTAGGCACTAAAATTGACCAAAACAGCATTTCGTAGTCCCCTATTTCCTCCTCCACAACATGAAAAAAGCGCTTTACCTATACCTCTATGTTTTCATTTCATTGTTAATTGTACCGCTATAGTTCCCTTTTTTATATTATGTCTGTTTTTTTTATATTTTCTTTAAGTTAAGATTTTTAAGTTTTTATAATTGTATTAACTAGTGTGTACAATAAAGAGTATTTATCTTTATCTTAAGTAGGGTAGTGAGGGTAGTGTAGGGTAGGGTAGGGTAGTGTAGTGTAGGGTAGTGTAGAGTAGTGTAGGGTAGGGTAGTGTAGGGTAGAGTAGTGTAGGGTATGGTAGTGTAGTGTAGGGTAGGGTAGTGTAGGGTAGGGTAGGGTAGTATAATGTAAGGCGGTACGTAGTTCGACGGGACAGCTAGTATGAGTATAATTTTTTGGCAGGTGTCTGAAAATGACGTTTCAGTTGGGCAATTTTTACAGTTTTTGAAGGCTCCTACGTCCTATTATAATTAGAATATGGAAAAAAACAAAACATAGGGGCATGGCCATGTGATGGTAGATAAAAGTTTAATAAAAAAATTATTTTTGCTCTATTGTCATTATCCAGGGAGGAAACATTTTTTACATTTGTATGGAAAAATGGAGCCTGCATTTCCTCTTAACGCGAGGTATCATGATTGGAACAGTTATCTCTGTCTTTTTCTTTACGTGTAAAGAGTAAAGAAAATAACCACACTCTTTCACTCTTTAAATGGTTTTTCGTTTCAATCAAAAACTACAATGAAAGATTAAAAAATAATATAATTACTCAATTTGTATTATCATAACAAATATTGCTGTATATTTTTTAAAATTTATACTTCAAAATATTTGTCATAAGTAAGTTGAAAGTAATGGTGTAGACCTATCTTTGAGATTTTTTTCTATCGAGCCAAAACTGCTCAATCGTATTTCTAATAGCTTTTGACTTTATGGAACATCATCAACCAATAAGGGTATTTTTTTCAACCTTGAGTTTTCTATCGTTTAGGAGTAATTGACGTCAAAAATAACGAAAATCTGTAATATTACCGCCTTAACACCTTGTATTGTAACGATTGTTACCAATTGTCTGGGGCTGGCTAGCTTAGACTGAACTTCCTATTAAATATAAGGGAAACTTCGTTTAGTTTTTTTTAACTTTTTATTTACTTTTTTTCCAATTCACTTTTATATATTGTTCGTTCTGCCAGCTGGCTTATTATTGGTTAAGATTATAATCTATTTTTATATATAAAATAAAGTCGTGTTAGTTACACCATTTATAACGCAAGAACTGCTGTATATTTCATGCTGGACCGATTTCGCTAATTCTTTTTTGTTGAGTTCGTTATTGTCAGGAGAAGGTTTTAGGGTAGGGTAGGGTAGGGTAGGGTACTGTAGTGTAGTGTAGTGTAGTGTAGTGTAGTGTAGTGTGAGGTGGAATAAAGTTCGCCGGGACAGCTAGTTACATATACGTAGGTACTTAAAAGATGCATTTGTTCTGGCGAAATCAATACGTTCCCAAAAGAAAAGAACTGGACTTCTGTCCTAATCGAAGATCGAATGGAGAATGTCTCTAGAAGGTTCCTGCCAACATTATTTTCTCAATAATGTATAATTTTAAACTTACGTTAAGGCGACGCATTGGAAACTGTGGTCGCAGGGATCCTAAAAAATAAAGTGATATTTTGTAACCTGATTCTTCATTTCAATGAATTCATTTTGTTAGTTGCAGTAACACAATTCGTTAACTTTTATAACAGAAAAAAGTACATCAAAGAAACCTATTTTACAAAAGAGGTTTGCATTATACCGGCAAACCTGACAGATTTAGTACCTCTAAATTTTCTTAGTCGATAAGTCTAAACACACAATTTAATATGCCAGTCGTGTATGAAAGTACACTGATGATCTTCTGGATCTTTTAACCCTTAATAAAGACACAGCCCAATGGATGAAGAATTTAGATAAAATACTGTAATTTTCATTATTATTATTATTCTGTTTTTAGAAAAGCGACTTGGAAAGCCATACGAATAAAAAAAAAAGGGCCAGTTTGATTTTTTGAAATAAATTGTAGTTTATAACTGAACCGAAAAAATATTGAAAGAGCGCAAAAGTGTGGTTATTTTCTTGACTCCTTACATGTAAAGAAAAAGACGTAGACAACTGTTCCAATCAATGCCTCACCTTAAAAGTGACGCGCGGTTAGAACAAGTACAAAGGAAGTGCGATACGCGAGTGCAGAGATATCAGTTCTCTACAGTATTATATCACACGGAATAGAGTGCGAATCGGTAATTGCTTGCATTATTTCTTTCTACAGATAACAGTGGTCGTATCATTTTTTTTTTAAATTTATTTATCAAAGGTAATCAACAGGTCCCAATTAAAACGGTATAATACTGTGTCGAAAAATTTAAGCAAATAACCCAAGGCCCAGAGTAGGAATTAGACAGACAAATAACAATAATAATGAATAACGCGCTTAGGGTGCTGATGGTGTAGCCGCGCTATTGCTGCGCGTCGGTAATGTTCACAGAGACGCGTTTTTATTGGTAACTATATTATTGCCAATTGCGCAAAAGGTGTGCACAGTGTGCGGCAGCACATCATCCCAGCCATGATCAGAGACTGGCTTCATTGCTGCCACATGATCACTGTTGTCATGACAACTTTTTATTATCAACTAACTTTTGCCAGCGGCTTCGCTCGCATGAAAATAGTTTCTATGACTGTCTTCGAGGGTTTCAGTACGCGCGCGAGCGTAGAAAACAGTAGCCTATATGTCAATCCAGGTCCTAATCTGTCTATCTAACAAATTTCAGCCAGAAACGTTCAGTAGTTTTTGCGTAAAAGAGTAACAAACATCCATACCTACATACATCCATACATACAAACTTCCACATTTATAATAAGTAGGGTTTATGCCTCTCATTAAGGAGCTAACGTCTAGTTGAATACTCCCCCCTGGACACGCTCCCGTCCAAACGTGGCCATTATGGCGGCTGCGTTCCCTCTTTGCTGGGTCAAAAAGTACCCCTCGTGCTGATCGCCTCCATTTTCCCGTATTCCACGCCATTAGTCTCGGACAAGAACCTTGGCCGCAGAACACCATACACCAGATGTCTAAACCACAAACAGTACAAATGATTCATTCTTACTCGACTGCGAAAAAGGAGGATTATGTTTTTAACAGTCTGTGTATGTATGTTCATCTGTTCCCTCGTATTTCCTCAACCACTTAAACGATTGTGACAAATGTAGTGTCTTTGCATTCGTGCCATATCATCATTTACTATTGACAACCGCGCAGCATTGTTAACCTGTGTTTTTCCACTTGCAATTCACATTTACGACAACATCAAACAAAAGACTAAAAGATAGTTGACCAACAAGAAAGCCGTCAGATTGTAAATAATTACCTGGGCTGGCTAACACAACAAAGGTAGTTTTCAAATTAGTTAGGTACAATTAACTTGAAAGTCTAATCTCGTTAAAGAAAAACCGCGGCAATGTAATGGAGAGGGACAAAAGCCCGTATTTTTTGGACATTTTGAAACGTTTCTAGTACAATGAAATTTACGAAAGAAAGGAAAGTGTTGAAACATTTTGAAACATTTCTAGTATAATGAAAGTTACAAAAGAAATGAAGGTGTTAAAACATTTTGAAACGTTTGTAGTACAATGAAAGTTACGAAGGAAATTAAAGTGTTGAAACATTTTGAAACGTTTCTAGTACAATGAAAGTTACGAAAGAAATTAAAGTGTTGAAACATTTTGAAACGTTTCTAGTACAATGAATGTTACGAAAGAAATTAAAGTGTTGAAACATTATGAAACGTTTCTAGTACAATGAAAGTTACAAAAGAAAGGGAAGTGGTGAAACATTTTGAAACATTTCCAGTACAATGAAAGTTACGATAGAAATGAAAGTGTTTTGTCCAGCAGTTGACGTCTTTCGGTTGATATGATGATAATGATGAGGTATGTTAGTCTAAATAACTATGTACCTTGTAAGTCTTATTTACCCTTTTTTCACATTTACTATTGACCTCATTCCCCCCTCTCCATTTCATCATCGTCGGACGACCAGGCGCGGAGGGCCTTTTGTCGTTAATGTTCCATCTTTACTCAGAATTTATTCGGATCCAAAAGTAAGGACTTAACTAAACTCGACGAGATTTTCTGTGAGTGCGCATCAAAAGATTAGAAGAAAACAACTAGAAAATTCTTATAAAAAATTTAACCATGCGCACTGTTTATAATTGTACAGGGAGCGTTAAATGAAACACAGATGTTATCCGAAATGATTTATTATGGCTGAGTAATGGCATTTTCGTAAACAAGACATCACATCAGGTTCATAACATATATTCAGTGGATTTTGATATTCTAAAACATGTAGGCGCTAAAGAATGACCATTTATTGTGTTGAATGGCTATCGTTCTATGCTGAATCATAATGGTTGATAAATAGTGAATTTTATGGTATCTGAGAGCTTACAAATCTGTGACTAGTTCGCAAATTTTGTAGCTTTTTAGAGAATGAACGAAAATACACATCAAATGTCACAAATGAAGTCTATACACTCTATAAAAACTTAATGAAGATAATGTCTAATTACACATATAAAGTTTCAGAAACAAAGACATCCTTTTACAACTCGAGATAATAAATAATAACATAAAAACATTGGCAGTTTTCACTAGCAAACAAAGAAGAAACCTAAATTACTCTATAATTATATCTATGACCTATTTCTTCTTAAGTAAAACATTAATTACGAAACAGTAGCTCTATGCATATCTTTATACACGATCCTGAACTATATAAACTTATCTACGGTATTAATGTCGCATATTTTAAATTTGCATAACTTTTATGTATTTTTTTTTACATTTTCATTTCCTAAGACCCTTAAAATTAACCCTTACCTCTAAATTAGAAAGAAAAAGACTATTTTACTTATATTATTTGACCACGAGGTGGTGTCATGCAATTGCCAGAAACCAATAGCAGTACCGTACTTCCGTCGGAATTTCCCTACTCTCAAAATAATACTTTGTCCTGTTAGATAACGACTGCAACATACATATTATTAATATAAAAAGCACACGGAGAAAAAAATATAGTCAGAATAACTATTCAAAGTTATAGTTAAATTAGTTAAATGACGTATCGTTGATGTAGTCAACTGTTTTCTAGAATTGAGGATCTGTATAGCCAATTCAGCGATACAGATCCTTAGTTTGACGAAACAGTTGGCTATATTAACGATACGTCTTTTAACTAATTTAACTATAAACTTTGAATAGTTATTCTGACGATATTTTTTTCTCCGTGCACCCTAGGTCAGTCGGGCCAATGGAGAAAGAAAAGATAAGAGAGAGAGAGGACCTACTTGGAATCTGAAGATTGTCTGAAAATTTCATCGAAATCGGTCCAGCCGTTTTGGAGTCTATAAGGAACATTTTTTTTTCCTTCACATAGCACAGAGATAGACTGGATTCAAGTGCTAATAACTACAGCCTCCCTGATATAATAAAAGGATTTGAATGTAAATCACATGTTAAACGCTCATAAGAATTAGAAATGATTTGAACGATTAAAAATTATTCAAAATGATTACAAATCAAATCATTTTTAATCCTTTTTAATGATTTTGTTTAATCAGGGCTGTGATTAAAATAACTAAAAAAGAGATTATAAGGTTTTCTTATTTGTTTACTTAGCTTAAGTAATAAAAATATGTATCGTTTATTTAAGTAAATAAACTTTAAACAAAAAAAAATGTTATGAGGACAGGTTATAGCGGTGAATACTTATAACCTGTTTTGTCCGTTAAATTTGGAACCATTTTAAAATAAATAAACTCATGTGAGTCCAACTATGTAACTTAATTAATTAATTCATTAACTTTAATTATCTTAACGTTAGTTAAAAAACACTATAATATTAAGAAATTATAAAGTCACATGAACAATGCGTTCATAAATCTTATTATTGGTCAACTGACAGCCAAAACCGTGTGCTAACACTGGTCTTATGTACAGTTGGTAATATTACAAATTATACAGTCAGTCATTCAAATCACCTACCCAGATAACCAGGGTTGTCAATTTTGAACTACATAAATATAATCATAAAGTTTAAAAGACACTTACAATTACAAATTTTGAAATTACATGAATACAAACGCAAATTTAAATTTCCAACTAATTAACCAAGAAAGTGTAACAACGGTACTTTTTAAAGATTATTTTAATTTAATTAAATCATGGTAGATCTTATCTATGGTTTCTGTATCTTTCCTTTTATTAATTAAATCTTGATGCCTCTCCATTTACATAGATTCCATAATCAGACGCTTTTTATAATTATGTTCTGTATTTAAAATTTTTAATATTTTAAGATTTTAGCCTGCTTACCCTCGAGTAGGCTTTATCATTACAAAATACAAAAGCTTTAGCTCAACCTTTTTTTTTAAAATAAAGACAAAAATAATATAAAACTCATGGCATTTAAAAAAACAGAAACAAAACGATTTACAAAAAGTATTGTATCATATAACACTTGACAGCCCTACCAGCACATCACACACCAGAAACTATGCACTCGCGACTTAGCTTGCTCAATAGCAAGTAAGTGGTTGTAGCATCGTCTTGAATTCATCCAGGGAAGCAGCAGTTGAAACAGCAGGTGGCACAAAGTTCCAGAAAGCAACTCCAAGGACAAAAAAAGAGCTCTTGTACATTGATGTACCCGGAATCGGCGATAACAGCGTATAGTCCGGTTGTTCTCAGATCATTGCAGAGTCGGATCGATAATAGCTTCCAGGTTCTTGAGAATACTAACTTACTCAATATCTTTACCAGCTAACGACAGCACTGGCTTCTCACTGCTATCTATGAGGATAGTACGTTTAGACAAACACCAAAAAAAATGTTAGACAAAAAATTCATGATGTGTGAACGGAAGATTAACACTTTTTTTTTTTTTTTTTTTTTCTGCTCCTCTATGAACTTATTCAGTCCACAGTCTCTGCACCACCTCCAAAATGGGCTGAAATCGTACACTCGGCCACAATTGATACATGTTTTTTTTTGGGACTCCATTTGCTCGGAATGGTTGCAACAATATGAATCATTTCGACCCTCCGTCTCCGTTTAAATAGCAATGCTTATCAAAACTAATTAATTAATTAAGTTACATAGTTGGACTCACATGAGTTTATTTATTTTAATATGGTTCCAAATTTAACGGACAAAACAGGTTATAAGTATTCACCGCTATAACCTGTCCTCATAACATTTTTTTTTGTTTAAAGTTTATTTACTTAAATAAACGATACATATTTTTATTACTTAAGCTAAGTAAACAAATAAGAAAACCTTATAATCTCTTTTTTAGTTATTTTAATCACAGCCCTGATTAAACAAAATCATTAAAAAGGATTAAAAATGATTTGATTTGTAATCATTTTGAATAATTTTTAATCGTTCAAATCATTTCTAATTCTTATGAGCGTTTAACATGTGATTTACATTCAAATCCTTTTATTATATCAGGGAGGCTGTAGTTATTAGCACTTGAATCCAGTCTATCTCTGTGCTATGTGAAGGAAAAAAAAATGTTCCTTATAGACTCCAAAACGGCTGGACCGATTTCGATGAAATTTTCAGACAATCTTCAGATTCCAAGTAGGTCCTCTCTCTCGCTTATCTTTTCTTTCTCCATTGGCCCGACTGACCTAGGGTCCTTTTTACTTTTAAATTGCATATTTTTAAAACCGTTTTTCAAACAACTATCAAATGTCCACGTAAGCTATTTATCTCTTGTTATTGAAGTGTGGTTTTCCTTAATAAATGCGATGTACCTATGCTGACCACTCTTATCTAAAAAGTTTTATGTTTACATATTTTTAGTTCGGGAATTCACATGACTAATATAATGTGTGTGTTACAGTCGTTATCTGACAGAAAAACATATTGTTTTGAGAGTAGGGAAAATCCCAAAGTTCTGTCATCCACGGATTGTAAGTACAGTCACCATCAACCAACTGATCTATCTCAACTGATCTATCTCAACCAGTTCACGTATTTTGGGTACCAAGAAGCTAGAAGCTAAGAAGCTAGTGGGTGTTTGATAGACATAAAATTAGCATATGATTTGACTAGGTTAGGGATCATCTATTTTGAATGGAAATTATTTATTTAAAAAAATGGTCAGATTTCAGACAAGTTTTGTCATCAAATAAATCCTATGTTACGCACGAATCGTTTTGCTTCTTCGTTCATTGGGTCGTTCCTCGTGCTCCACCTGCGTTTTCCACCTGGGTGGAGCATGAGGAATTCTAAGTCCTCGTACTCCAACTGATACGTGCTCCACCTGAGTCTTTTATCTGGGTGGAGCATGAGGAATTTTATATCCTCGTACACCAACTGATACACTCATTATCTTATGAGATAAGGGTGGAGAGGATGGTCAATTTTCGCGTATTTTCTTAAATAACTTCAAAACGATTTATCTTAAAACTATAAAAAAATACACATATTTGAGATTTTCAAACAAGCCCTTTAATTTTCTATGTCACACAATATGTTTTAAAAAAAATCTGATTTACCTCCAAAAGTGGCCCCTATGTTCAAAATTCATTTAATTACGTTACAAGTCCGTCTTTCGGTCACCGATTTACGAATGTATACCAAATTTTAACTCAATCGGTCCAGTAGTTTCGGAGCTAATTGGCTGTGATGGACGGACGGTAGGACAGACAGACAGAAAGACAGACAGACGGAAACAGGTGGAGAACGCAGGTGGAGCACGAGGAACGACCCCATTTCCAATCCCAGCCCAGTGACGGATTCTACAGTGTACAATGAAACACTTCAAGACTCTTTTTAGTAAGTATATTTTTTTTTATATTCAAAATTACTAAGCCAAAAAAAGGTAATAATGTTTTTTTTATTTTGAAATGAAACAAGTTAACATAGATACTTTGACTTTTATTAATTGTATTTTTATCTAGGTTTTGTTCACAGTGGGTTTACTGAACAGTTCTACTGTAGAACTAGTGGGAGTTTTTTTCTCACTAGTCCTATTATTCAAGAGCTTTTTACATATATACTAAACAAACAATACAATACTAAATTTACACAAATATTATACATATACTAAATTTACAATTTACATACAAAAATTACAGAGCACCCCGGTGGCATCTGGGAACATTTCAAAATTTCATGTAGCACTACCACAGATGTTTTTACGAACACTCCTGTCCCTACCACAAATTGTCTGGTCTATTAGAATAAGATTCCAACATGAGTTAAGCTTGTTTGAGATACACTAAAAAGAGTGCATAAATCCATTGAATTAGTATACATTGTAGTAGTACATAAATATGAATATGTATCATTTTTTTGTTATTTCTTGCTAACTGGGTATGATCTAGAAAAAACTGTTAAAAAGAATAAAAGAAAAAAACATAAAAGAATAAATTTATTATTTTCATTCTTCATTCTTGTGAAATAAATCTGCTGGGATTTTTTGTTTTGTCGAATTGAGGGAAAACCTATTGAAATTTTACAGTAAATGAAATGCCTGCATAGGTGTTGTTGGCTCCAGCTCCTTCCAGAAGCACCGAAGTCTCCTGGGATATTCACAGGCTTCTCGGAGTGACCCTTATTATTGAGGATTTTTGTCAGAAGTTCAGTCAGACTAGTGCATTCCAGGATCTTCTGTCTCAAACCCCTGCAGAGCAGACTGTCTGTGACATTTATGATGAATAGTTGCTTAATCAAGAGTAGGCGCCTGGTGATATTTGTTTATTCAAATGTTGCGTTTGTTGCGACTGAGCAGTTTCCGGGTCAGTTGTGGTTTGAATTGCGTTAACACCATCTTAGCTACAGCCAAGCGGGCATTGTGTCGATGAACTGAACAGCCTTATCCTTGAGTGCATTCGTGTAAAAGGGATTGGGCAGAAGTGGCATTGGATCAGTTACTGTAGTTTGGAACTCCTTTTAGTCAGCTCATCAGCTGCACATGCACCCGTGCTTCACTCCATTTGTGATTTACAGTAATCGCAAATATAAGGGTTTGTTGTTTTTTGGACTGGAATACAGCGTGGATGAAATTGTTCTTGACATCCAAAACACATGATCATAACATTTTCAGCTGGGTCTCTGCATATGCAGTAGACTTTATCTACCTGTATTCTATTCTCATTCTCACATTCACATCCTTCCCGTAATTGACGATAGGGAAATAAGGGCAATGTTCTTGTAGAAGAATATTGCTCAAAGCAATTTAAAAGATGTTGACGAACTTCCAAGTGCTCAATTTTGAGACAACATGGGTCTATATTCATACATTTGTACTTTGCAAAAGCGATGGCAAAGAGGCCACAGTCATAAGAATTTGATTGCTGAGTCACATCATGTAGCATAACTTTAATTTTACTGTTAAACTTGTACAAGTGACGAGTCAAACTACTTACAACAGATATAACATCAGAGTTTATTTGCTCAGATGCATTTATACCAGATCATAAATATCTAGCACGACGTGATGATCTCGATCAACATAACCAGCAATGCAGTTCCAGTGAATACCCTGAATGTTGCAAATTTGTACAAAGTCCCCATTCACTAACTGAAACTGTGGAGGCTCCTCAATGGAATTGAGGCAACTTTGCAGACCTTCAATATTGGTATGTTCTCTTTTCAGGATTGACTGTGCAGAGTTTATAATGACGTCATCTAGCCATTTTGTCCCAAGTAACCAATCCTTGTGTTCGGTTTTCAATTGATATCCATTT